>PVJD01005288.1:85423-118546 GCA_004026545.1 Mormoops blainvillei | reverse complement strand
GGGGTGGGGAATGTCTTTCCCTGCACCCCCCCGCCCCCCCACCCGAAATGAACAGGATTCTTAAATAAAGGTCCCAACTCTCTTTGAAGCAATCCATGCTCCCCAATCTTCCTACTAATACTTGAATTTCCTTTTATGTATTGGCAAAAGGCAAGTGATGGTCTAAAGGTCACAGAATCAGCCTTTCCTTCTCTTGATAAGTTTTGAAATAATTCCAAACTGAAAGAAAAAATTTGGAAGATTATTACAAGGAAATTTTCCCTTCTGAATCTTTCGAGTAAATTTCCAACTTGTATCCCATCACCCTGGAATATTTTAGAGGATGTTTCCTACAAAAAAAGGACATTTTCCTTATGTAACCGCAACACAACCATAAAAACCAGAAAATTAACGCTGATATCTTGCTATCGTGTAATTGTCACATCTCATTCAAGTTCAGCTAATTGCCCTAATGTTCTTGTAGTGAATGGATGTAGTTCAGAATCTTTTGCTGCATTTAATTATCTTGTCTCTTAGGCCTCTGCAGCGTACCTTGATTTTTATCACTTTTACACTTTGAAGTTTATAGACCAATTATTTTGTAGCAAGTTTCTCAATTTAGGTTTGTCTGATGTTTCCTCATGATTATGTTCAGATTACACATTTTTGGCAGAAATACCACAGCAGTTAGATTATGTTCTTTTCATTGCATCTTATCAAGCGGCACAGACGTCTTTTTATGCTATGGCGAGTGTTGCTACCTTTGATCACTGTTTAAGTTGATGTCTTCTAGACTTTCCCACTGTAAAGTTACTCTTTTTCCCTGTGTGATTGATACGTATTTTGTGGGGAGGTATTTTGAAACTGTATAAACATCTCATTCCCTATCAAACGTCCCACTGATTCATCTATTTATTTACATCTCTAGAGACTCATGGTTTCCCATTATACTGTACTAATTTTAACTCTTCTTGTTTATTCTGATGCCGTAGTTTGGCCTGAGAGATCTCATTCAAGCTGGCCTCTCTATCCCTTTCACATGAACCCCATCTTTCCCTGGGTGCTCCCTGGCTTCCTGGCACAGCGGCGGACTCTTGGCTCCTCTGCGCTTCCTGTGCCTCATCCCGGAATCAGCCTTTCCTCCATGCAGCCCTGGTCTCCAGGGAAATGGTATTTGGAAGCCAAGATCTGTGCGCTTGGTGTGGCCATTGTTACTGGGGGTTTGCTGCTCTCAGGCCCGCTCGATGGCCGGAGCTAGTGTGTGAGCATGCCTGAGTGTGCATGTGTGTGCACACGTCTGTACACCTTTCTTGATTGAAAACCTTGAGTTCCCATGGGTGTCTCCAGTTTTAACCCAACATCGGGGCCCATCTGAGCTTCCCCTTTTTCTGTATTTATAATTCTCTTTTCCAACAGCCAGAAACCTTGCTTTTATTTAGATATTTATTGACTTGATCAATATCCTTGTATGAGGTCTGTCCAGAAAGTATCCAGCCATGCACTACAAAAAAGAGAGACAGTTATTGAAGACAATCCAAGATACAAGAAACATTGTACACAGGACAGTGATGCCTCAGTTACCTTCAAATTAGGTGCCTTGGGACCTCACGCAGTTCTCTCAACTGCAACATGTTGTTCCTTCTGTTCTGGTAGCAGAAGCCATGGAACAAATTTTTCCACGACACATTTCATGTCAAGATCCGGCGTCAAAACCTCTGATGTAGTAGTTTTTGGAATCCCCAGATCAGCTTCTAGTTCTCTCCCTTTCAGTCACTGATCTTTGTTGGTTGCAGCTCATACACATTCAACATGCTCAGGTGTTCTGCTTGTTTCAGGTCTTCCAGAACGTGGATCGCTTTCAAAAGACTCTCGACCATCTTTGGAGCATTTGCGCCACTCTTGTATTTGTGCTGCACTCATTACGTTGTCCCCAAAAGCCTTCTGAATCATCCGAATAGTTTCCATGGAGGAATATTCAAGCTTAACAAAAAATTTGATGCAGATTCATTGCTCTACTTGCCTGGTCATTTTGAATGCAACGGCCACACAGTGCACATGCTCACTCAATGGTGCCTACCACTGAGGTAGGGTGCCTACCGCCCCCACTGACTAGTACAGTGAAGTCATCATCGTTCACACATGTGCATTCCAGTCCACTTGCCTTGGCTGCCAGGTGATGTCAATATCATGCAAACTGTTCTCATTATATTAATAATGGCTGGGTTTTTTCTGGACAGATCTTACATTTTATATATATATAGATAGATAGAGAGAGAGAGAGAGAGAGAGAGAGAGATCACCGTTCTCCCATGTCTGCTGATGTCCCCTCCCTGACAGGGCCACCAACCTTACTCTGTTTAAACTCTGATACCGCTCTCAGTGCTGCTGTGGCTTCCTCCATCACCACCACATGACTACCTTGCTCTGTCCCAGCTAATGGCTTTAGGGTTGAATGGTTGAAGGGACCGGCATCTCAAGGAGCTGCTGAACCAGTTTTGAGTCACCAAGTGTCACATAGACACGCCAGCACTGTCTTCCTTATCTGCCCGGTGTTTATAGACCCACAAAGGGTCCATGTGGGTTTATAGACCCACAAAGGGAAAATTCGGGGGTCTGTGAACTTTGATGGGAAATCTCTGACTTTGTTGGGAAATAATTATCAATATACCTTTATTCTCTAACTTCCAACTGAATGTTACCATTTCCTTCCAGGATGAATGTAGGTGACACATCATGGTAGTATCAGCAGTGCCTGTGACTGTGTCACCCACAGAATCACACATATGTTCATGTCATATCACAGTTGTTACAGAAAACTATTATTGGCACTTATCACTGCTTTAAAATGACAAAACTCTCCTTCAGCTCTTACTATCTGTGGTGCTAAAATAAGGCTGTTCATTATGATATCACAAAATTATTTTAAGATTATTTTAATAATGATCTTCCCACATGTTTAGCGTCCTTCGTAGTCCTATATGTCTTATTTTGTGCATTAAAAATGATGACCCCGAGGAGAGACCTGCAGTCTCCACCCAGTTGTCAGCGGAGTCCACCGGAACCTAAGCAGCGCAAACCTTCAGTTTAGCGCTTCCCTCTGGAGTATGGAAGGGTGGTCCGCTATTATTTTAAAATTTGGGGCCTCAAAAAGATGAGAGAATTGCCCTCTAAGAAACTGTGTGGTGTGCATCTGAAACTACTCCCCGGGTAGGTGGGGCTCGCCCCGCCATAGCCCAGCTGGCCTGTTCTGCCTACAGGTATGTGGGCTTCTGAGGCTGGAGGAGACCCTCAGGTGGGGGCTACAGGAGGTCCCTGTGGGTAAGAGACCTGTCTGCTGGTGACCTCTGGGATAAACTGAAGGGATATGTGTAGGCCACCAACTGTGTCTGCCACCTTCATCCTTCTCTCTGGGCCTCAGCTCCTTCCTCTGTCAAATGAGGACGGACAGTCTCTAAGGTCCCTCCTTGAGTCTCTGACACACTCCAAAGCATATGCTCGGCCCCCAAAGAGGGACACAGGGCAGAGCTGGAAGGGAAGAGCCCTACGTTTTGCATCTTCTCAGGTGGCAGGGTTGAATGTATCACCCTGGCCCTCCCTGTGTACCTCACCTCCTCTTCCCTGAGATGCTGGAGATGGGAGGGGGGAAGAGGGCCACAGACTGTCACAGGGCGCCTGGTGGTCAGTCCACTTGGGGGTGTCTTCCCCTCCTCCCCCAGAAAGCCTGTTCTGCAAACGAGCCGTCCTGTCTCTGATGGCTGTCCCCCAGGTTGGGTTTCTAGACTTCCCCGGCACTCAGATTACTGCTCGGTCGGGCTCGGGGTATCGCTTTCTGTGACATCCTCTCCATAAAGCCTCGTAGGTGCTCTGTCCCCTGAGGCTCCTGACCCACATACTCAGAGAGCAGTTGGCTCTCCGTGGCAGAAAAGCAACACAAAGGGAGTGGCTGAAGCAGGAGGTATAACAGAGGACCCCAAGGGGTACTGTTTCCACGGTTGCTGTTTCTACCATTGGGATCCTGTGGGACTAGCAATGTGTCGGACTTACGCAGCCAAGTGGGGGTTGCCTTCCAAGGGGCTTCGTTGGGAGTGCGGTTGCTTAAAATACGAGTGTTGCCTCTTTCCCCACCCTTTTTCCAAAATTGGCTTATGGAGCAGGTCTATGAACCACAAAAGAGAACCACTGTATCTCATTATCTTTCCATCTTGCTTCTGAGCAGAGACACTATTACTTTATTGACTAGGCTTCAGTCCAGGTGGCTTTTTGATTATTTCCAAAAGTCCAATTCACCTACCAAGTTTGAAGATAACAGATGCCATCCACAGAGTTGATTGTGGGTGGGATTCCAGGCACTGTGCTAAGCACACAATGTGAATTTTCTCACCGACAATCCTGTGAAGTAATCACGACCTCCCCCGCCCCCATTTTTACAGATGGAGAAACTGAAATATTAAACAAGTTAAGAAACTCACTTGAAGTTAATACAAATAGAAGTCGAATCTGAGATTTGACCCAAACAGTAAGACCAGGGTCTGGACTTTTAACTAGGGATGAATTTCTCATTCGTTAATTGATTAATTAATTTACTCATTCAATAATATTATGTGTCAGGCACTGTTTTAGGTTTCATCACTGAGGAGTCATCACTGAACAAGACAAACAAAAATTTAAATCCTCATGAAGCTTAAATTCTAGGGGAGGAGACAGAAATAACATAATATGTTAGAATGTGATATAGAAAAAAAGTAGGATGAGGGGGATTGGAGGCTAGGTGGAGGTTGAAAATTTTAAATGGGGTGGCCTGAGTAGGCCATTGAGTAAAGACTTGCAGTGGCATACAGAGTGAGCCATGGTGTCTGGAGAAAACTGTATCAGGTGGAGGAACAGCTAGTACAAAGGCCCTGAGGCAGGACTGTGCCTGGTGTGTTTGAGAAACAACTGGGCGTGCCTCCAATTTTGAAGGGACTTCTAAACTATGGTGAAGACTTCAGCTTTGGGAGTAGTGAGATAGAAAATGTAGAGAGGCCAGGGCTGTTCTCTGTTCTTACAGACAAATATAACCAGACCCTGTTGCAGACACAGACGAGAGAGGTTGGTGGTTCAGACCAGGCCTGAAAGGCATGTCTGTGCATCCAGCAGTTGCATTCAAAGTTGCAGCCAGAGGCATTAATTATTCTGCAAATTGGGCAAAGCCTGAGTAAAGAGAATTTGGACGGCTGGCCCTGTCTCTTGGTAACAAAAAACTTAGAAGCAGTTGGGTAAGCAAGAAAACATGTTTGGCAGAGAAAATGGTCACAGTATGGCTGTGCACCAAGCTTCCAATGGGACCTTGGAACAGGAAGTCCATGAGCAGAGGCTCTAGGTTCAGACTAGCTGAAGGGAGGTCAAGAGACTGCAAAGAAGACAACAAGCTTCAAGTTGGGAAAGGGGAGAAAGATGTAAAAAGCGGGGAGCTGGCAAGCTCGTGAAGGTTTGGTTCCTTTCATTCCCTAGGACATGAGTGTCAGTGTTCTTACAGGAGATGAGGACCCATGTTGGGCAGGGGCAAAGGCAGAGTGTGGCCGTGGACTGGTGGCCAAAGGTCCAGTACAGTTAGGGAGGTGGAGCAGAAGAGGAGTCCTTCGACATGCGACAGGGCTTGGGATCCAAGGTTTGGAGAAACCGGCAGAGTGGAGCCACTAGTGGCATACCTGGGTGCAGGACCCTGGCCCCGACCCGGCGTTCAAGAGCTTCCCTCTGGGCGTGGCCCGACATGGGCACGACACGTGATTGTATGGAGCCATACCAGACAGCTCTATACCCACCCAGCCTAAATGCAGAGGTCTCGAAACAATCCTAGGATGGCTTCTGGTTCTTGTTAGCTGTGTAAGGACTAACACGGGCTTCGGGTGATCTATTGGTTTCCTTGACCAGTCACCTCTCTTTCCTGTTAGCGTGGGGGAAAGAAAGGTCAGGGGGTCTGTTGGGCTTGGGAATACCAGATGCGGAGTCAGGAAGCATCATTGTGCCCAGAGACGACAGAGCTGTTCGCAGAGCAATGACTTCCACAGGGCTTACTCCAAAGTTCCCTCTTGGACGTGGGGCTGGGAGAAGGAAAGAGGAAAGGAGAAGAAAACTCATGTATTGTATTGTCAGAGGACAGCAGACTTAGTCATTTTCAGTGCAAAGATGAGTTGGCTTGTTCAGGTAAAACATATGCCAAATCTTGAACAAGGGGAACAGGCGTGAAGGAAAAAGAAAGGTGGCACTGGCAGTGACACAGAGTGGTAGGACCCCGCCCTACAGCCCTGGAAAAATGGGGACATCTGGTACATGCCCGGTGCCGTGATGGAGATGATGTGTTACCTGCTTCCTCCGAGACGCAGCGTGGTCTACCTGACAGGCTGCTACCCTGCCGTGCGGACACATCTCCACTTACTGGGGTCAGAACGTGGGCATTGGGGAAAACCTCCCTCCCAGGCATGTGGTAAAAAATGTGTCTTTGGTTCAGAGGACTTTGGACACTGCTTCCTGGTTTTGTTGATTCTAGCTCACCCGGGAACATCAAAGGACATAATCATGGAATGTCTGAGCAGAAGGGACCGTGGCAGGCATCTCATGCCACTCTCCCTCTGGAATGATGGAGACCGAGAACCAGAGAGACCCAATGGCTTGTCCGTGGTTCTATAGCTTGCTGGTCCCAGAATATGTACCAGCGCTCAAGTGTAGTATCTTGGTTTTCTTTTCCGCAAATATTGATTGAGCATGTATTAGATGTTAGGCACTGTGCTAGGCACACTGTTGAACAAAACAAAGTGTCTGCCCTCAGGCAGGGGGACGGTCTTAACAAAATGAAGCCATACATAAAACAAGTACAGATGCTAACAGGATTCACGAAGGAGGTGAACAGGCAGAAGAGATAGGGAGGGGCTGAGGGTTCGGGGTGACTTTTTTAGAAGGAGGTCGGCGAAGGCCTCTCAAGATGACTCCCATCCCCTGGCTTCCCCATTAGATAAAGAACATCACCATCTACCCAGTAGATGGCTTGGCTTCTAACCCTAGGAGGCATCCTCCATGCCTCTCTGAACTTGCCTCCTAAGCCCATTGTACCAACAACTCCAGATAGATCAGCTGACCCCCAAACCCTCCCCCTTTTCCACCTCCTCTGTAACCACCACCCCTAGCCCAAGCCACCACCCTTTCTCACTTGAACGACTCTAACGGCCTGATGCTCCCCTTCTCCCTATAATTCATTCTCCACCCTGCAAGACAGATCTTTCAAGACATAAATCAGACCTTGTCACTCACCCAGGTAGCAACCCACCCCATCCAATGGCGCCTCTTCATACCTGGAATGCAGTTCAGGTTCCTGACCACTCCTGCCGCATTTTCTCACTCTCTCTCTTGGCCTCCAGCACATTGACCTTCCTGCTATTTTATGTGCGCCCTGAGCCTGTCTAACTTAGAGTGTTTCAAAATAACAAAGGCAGTTCTTTTCTGATGACTTATGCTCCCATGCATAACTGGCCATTGAGGGCATCCATATCAGCACCCCATTTTACTGGGAGAGTTGTCTCAGTTTGGACAGTAAATCATGTGGTCATCTAGTCACCAAGGATTTGGGGGTAATCTGTCCATGGCTTCCTCCCCTTCTCCCTCCCTCTCTCCCTCCCTCTCTCCCTCCCCCTCTCCATTCCTCAAACACATGGAGGTACCAGACATGTACTAAGTGCTGGAAGGTGAAGAGACTTGAAAATAAATAAGCCTCGGTTATGCCCACAAGGAACTTTCAAACATCTGCACAAACACTGAAGAGTAAAACAAACAAAATTACAATGATGTGTCCTAGACATTTTCAGATCTGATGTTTGCTATTCTATAGACAAAATGGTTTGCTATTGGCTTAGACGTTTTACAGTTTACCCAGATGTTTGGCACCACCTAGACACAGACTGATTTCCGTCTCCCCACCAGTCGCTCTCCGCCCGCCCTCTCTTTCCTCCCTTGTTTGTTCCCATTACTCGAGGTTTGGCAGGTTGCACGCACGAGCCATGCCAGGACTTCTTCACATGGAGCATGATTAAGACTGAGGCCTTGGGTCTTTCCTGCCTCCTGACAATTCACTACATGATTTTTTGTTGTTCTTTCTCTGTTCCTTCCAGACCCACATCGGCCAGGAGGGATCTAAATTAGCTTCTTGATGGCCCCTGAATTCCCGCCAAAAGTGTTCTTGATTGCTTGGCTTCCGAGTTCCTTGTATTCCAGCCTCTCAGTGTGTCCCTGGGGAAAGCACACTGGGGTTTTTGGCCTCTGGAGTGCTCTTTGTCTGCCGGACTCCCTGACGGCACTGTGAAGAAGCCCGCTCTCCACGTGGGAGCTGACAGAGGCTCCATGTGTGGTTCCAAGAGAGGTGAGGGGTGGGGGTCCGGATCAGCAGCGCTTAACCTAGTCTTTTTGGAGGAGTGCTTTCTGGTGCTCCTGCTCCTGGCTTTGCTGGGTATAGAGTTGATGAGAATTTACACGGATGGCACTGGAAGGCTGAAACATTGCTCCTCCCTCAGATGACTCCTCTTGAGCCCTCATTGGATTCTTGAATCCTGCTTTTCTAGTTTTGCCTTCTATCAACCTTTTTAAATTAAATTTGTTGGGATGACACTGGTTAATAAAATTATATAGGTTCAAGTGCACAATTCTATGATAAATTATCTGTATATTGCATTGTGTATTTACTACCCAAAGTCAAATCTTTCACCACCATATATTTGACCCCCTGTACCCTTTCCTTCCCTCCTGTTCCCTCTGGTAACCACCATACTATTGTTTGTGTCTGTGAGTTTTTGTTTGTTTGTTTTTCTTATTCATTTGTTGCTTTCAGTTTTTAAAAAAATTTTATTGTAATTTTTCCATTACCATGTAGTCCCCTTATACTCCCTCTCCCTAGCAATCACCACATGGTTGTCCATGAGTCTTTTCTCCTTTTTGCTCAATCCCTCCACCCCTAACCTCCCTCGTCTTAGTTGTCATTCTGCTCTCCATTTATGAGCCTGTCTCTATATCCAAAATATGAGTGAAATCATATGGTTCTTGACTTTTTCCATCTGACTTATTTTGCTTAGCGTGATATGCTCAAGATCCATTCACGTTTCAACCTTCTTCTTGAAGAAGGATAACCCATTGGCAAGCAAATGCATCAGGTGATAGTTCAATCTCCCAATAGCTTTAGGGATGAGGGACTCAGAAGACTGATAACATTTTTGATGAGAATGGAGAAGCTTTAAGGGGAGTTCAGGATTATGATTCTCCATGGGGTATGGGGAGTGTCTTGGGGCTGAGATGGGGCAATTAATGATGTGAGGGATAAAGATGCAGAAGTGTTTTAAGGACACCTTAAAGGTGGAGGCATTTTGAGGACAGATTGCCAAGGGCGTGAGGAAGATGAACCCTGGGGTGCTGCTGGCTCTACTCATAGCACGGCTGGAAATCGGGTGGTGGCGCTGCGGGCAGGAAGACTCATTTTTCTTGTCTCTCAAGAGGCTGAGGGAGTAGGGCGGTAGAGAAGACACTACTTTCTGTGCTCGGGCGAGGCCCTCTGGGCTAAAGAGAGATGGAGAACCAGGGTGTGGATGGGCCCCTGGCCTTGGGACCATGAGCCCGTGGGGGACACAAACCCTTCACCAGATAGAATGACCCACATTTTCTCAAGCACAGCAGGGTCGTATTTACATAAAAGTCAGAGCTTAAATTCACAGCCTCTTAAGAGACTCTGTAACATAAGGAGACAGACAACTCTCACCATGAATATAGGGGATGTGGCTTAATTCTGGCTACAGGAGGTACTTTATTACAAGGTATTATTGGATCCAGATGTCACATGTCCCGTAGAGTCTGCCTGGATGAGCCTTCCCACCCAAATCTGAACTCTACTGGGGTGCAGTAGGCCCTCGGGAGGAAGGCGTTAGGATTGATAGAGACTCACCCAGGACAGGGAGGGGGCTGCCTGGTGCTGTCCACAGAGTGGGAGGGGAGGCTCGTGGTCCTGCAAGCAGGGGAAGGACTTGGCTTTGCCCAGTAGGGGCAGGTGACCTGGCGGGGCGGAGGAAGGAGCTGAAGGTTCAGCATTACTTTACTGGAGGAAGGAAACAACTAGGGGATAATAAACCATATAAATGGAAAACATGTTTCCTAAAATAGGGCCGTATGTTAGCTACAGACAGGGCTTGTGAGACGAATTCTTTTGTGAGGATGAAGCTTCACGAGAACACACATACATATTGTTCACATACATGAATTATTCAATGCCGGCATCTGTACATATGTGCACACATATAGTACTCATTAACCCAGTGTTTATAATACACATGAATGTAGAACCAGTCATCTACATATATACACATATATAGTATTGGCATTGATTTGCCACGTATATGTGTAGAGATGAGCCAAACTCCCAGTTTTCAACCATTATCCGCTCTTTGATCCAGCATGTTTTTCATCTGAGAACGGCTAAGCTCTCTTACCAGGTGTAATTCTGCAATCACCACTTGGTATCTGTTTATGGAATGTGATTATATTTGTAATCACCATTCTCCCCACCCCAAATGCTGAAGATTGGTTAACTGCAGAAGAAAAGAAAATTCCTAACCCAAATGCCAATTTATATTATTTATTCTAAAGTCAGATAAAAATGAAGCTTGTAGAAATGTGCAATGGGCATTTATTTGCATCTTCCTGATAACTGGTACTTGCTACGGCTCAAATGTGTGTGTCCCCCCAAAATTCAAATGTTGAAATCCTAACCCCTCAATGTGATGGTGTTTGGAGGTGGGGCCTTTGGGGGGTGATTCGGTCATGAGGTGCAGCCCTCACGAATGGGATTAGTGTCCTCATAAAAGAGACCCTGCAGAGCTCTCTATGAACCAGGAAGTGGGCTCTCGCCAGGCACAGACTCTGCCGGGGCCTGAATCCTGGACTTCTCAGTCTCCAGAAGTGTGAGAAGTAAATTCCTGTGGTTTATGGGCCACTCAGGCTATGGTATTCTGTTATAGTGCCCTGAATGGGCTGAGATAGCACTGATACCTGTCAGCTGGCCGGGTTTTATTGGTGCTTTGAAGTCTTACTTTCCTTTTTCTCTTCCTTTTCTTTCTGGCATAGATGAAATGGCCGATCAAATTGGGGGCACCCTGGACGTGACAGGCAGAGCCAGGTGTGGGACCTGGGTTGGAGTCCTTGCACCTGCTTTCTCTGTGTATGCACGTGTGCAGACAACCCCCCTCCCCAATACAACTTGTGTTTAAGTGGCTGGTCTTTAGCCCTTGAAAACCTATAATAAAATTGAGGACGACTTTGTCCTGATGAGTTTTTCAAGTCTCTGTGACAAAGTTCTCTTTTCATCAATGGACTCTACTGTTACAAAGTCCATGAGCTTGCGGTTGGAGCTTGACACTGGTATTTCATTTTTAATGCTAAGAAAAGGCTCTTTTAGTGTGTATTTAAATCCTCCAGATCACGTTGTGTCGGGGACTTAACCATTGGAAACTGTCTGGTAGACGTCTAGAAAGAAACCTGTATTTAGGCAGTCTCTCAGGAGCCTGACACCAATGAACTACCCAAACCTGGGAGAACTCAGCTCCTCGGGTGTGCGGTTTTCCTGGTCATTGAATATTTGGACAAGAAACCCCTTTTATTTCAACCATCTGGTTGAAAACCTTAACCAAATATATGAATACCCTTCCTGGTAAATTCCTTGACCATAACCAGATCTTTCTTACATCACTGAGGGTTCTACAGAGAGACCCTTGCATTTGATAAACAGGAGAAGAAGCCGTAGAAGAAAGCTCAGGAGATTCTTCCCGCAAATGGGACTTTTCCCTTCCTTTCTAAATTCCCCATATCCATGTTTTCTTGTTATTATGATGATGAGTGTAATGATTCTGGAAGCTTCTACTACTATCACAGCCTCTTACACTTCCTGAACCCTTTCTCTGTGCCTGCCACAGAGCTGAGGTCTCTTATGTCCAACAAGCACCTCCTGTAGCCTCCCAATAGCTACCTTTCAGCTGAAGAGACAGAAGTTTAGGGAGCTCGGGTAACTTGCTCAAGATTTTGCAGCTGGAAGTCTGTGTAGGGGCATCCAGTTCGTGTCTGATGTCTAAACGTGTGCTCCCAATCCCAGTAGCTTTACTTCTTTTTCTAAAAGGGAGCAAATCGAGGTTTGGGCAAGTTAGGTCAATAGTTGCTTTCCTGTTGTATCTTTGTGTGCGTGTGTGTTTAGATCCATTAAGTGTATGCCCAAGTATTTTACTGAACTCTTTTTAAAAAAAAAAAATCCTCACCCAAGGGTATGTTCATTGATTTTAGAGAAAGGGAGAGAGAAAAAAAACAGACATCGATGCGAGAGAGCCACATAGATTCGTTGCCTCCCATGTGTGCCCTGGCTGGGGCTCGAACCTACAACCTAAGTATGCGCCCTGACCGGGGATGGAACCTGCAACCTTTTGGTGTACAGGACGTTGCTCCAACCAACTGGTCCACCCATCCAGGGCTTTACAGAACTCTTTTTGACTTGTCTCATTACGCAGTTGAAATCCTCAGATAGGCTGGTGTGTTCATATCTCTCCCCCCTCCCAATTTCTTGCTGTCTTAGAGACCCCTTCAGTTCTACTTTCCTTTTTTATTTTTGCCGTTCCATTTTCATCAATCTGAAATGCTTTGAGTCAGCGATTTTTGCAATGCCTATACTCCTTTTGCTTATAATGAATGTTGGTGACTTACAGATTACCAAGCAGATATTTAGTTTCTGCCAATTTCTTCGAAAACAGCAAGAGAATTTTAAAAATGGAATTTCCTTCTTTCAGTGGCTGCTCTCTAGAAGAAACCTAACCTCTGGGGACCCAGGGTCCTTGCCAAGAATAAATGCAGAGAAGGTGTTGCTGCTGGACATTGTCCTTGAGTTCGATAGCCTCTTCCTGTCTCCTGGCCCCAGGGCACTAACAGAGAGACGCAGAGTCTGGCACAGGTCTTGCTGCGGGCTCTTCCAGGCTTCTGGAAAACCGGACATCCTGCCTATAGAAAGGTCTGCTCGAGGCCAGGCTGCTCCCCTGTCTCCTGCAGACGAAAAGTCCTTTTCGGAGCAGTGGCCCCTCCGAATGCCAGGCATCTCTGTGTCTGTTCAGGCACCTGTCCCCTTAGTGAGCATGTATCAGGTGCTGGGGGTGTGAAAGTGAACAGGGCTGAGCCCTTACCCCTGGGAGCTCCCAGTTTACTTGAGGAGACAGATGCATAACTAGATGACAGCGTGACAATATGTCCTTGGAGAGTACTGACAGAGGCCTTTGGAACCAAGGAGAAGGAGCCATAGGTTCTACGTGGGTGAGTCCAGGGAGGCCTCCCAGAGGAGGTGACGTTTGAGCTGGGCCCCGAGGGATAAGAAAGAGCTTATCAGGCAGAGGGACCAACACAGGCAAGAGGCCAGATCTGCTAAATTATCTGTTGTATTTGAAAAATGATGGCCTGGTAAATGTAACCGATTCATCCCACCCTCCATTTCCATGAAATTCATAACTCGTGTTCTTGGGTGAGAAGAGAGGTAAGACAAACAGCGAGTCCCCTCCCCTGCCGGGTTTGGCAGCTTCGTCCTGCTGTCTTGTTGAAAGCATTGAATTTATTTGCTTCCCGCATCTGGCCTTCAGGCTGGAGCCCTGAACATTTCGGCTCCTCTTCATTTTCTATCTGCATTTTTTTTTTTTTTTTTTTGGAAACTGTTTTGAGAACTGTAAATGACAAAGCTTCTATTCCACGTACTGCCTTCATCCAAGGCCTCTGCAGCCACTGGCAGCTCAGCGTTCCTTCCTCTCCAGCCTCCCCCAGAGACACCCCTGGCGATGGAGATGGGCCAGAAGCATGTAGTGTGGTACGTGGAGGCCCAGCTCATGTATGTGGAGCCAGTTCTGACTCCTTTCATGGCTGTGTCCATCCAGGTACATCAGGGCCACGTCCTGTAGGTCTCATCCTTGGTCCGGGCTCTGCCGTCTCACGGGGATTGTCTTCATCCTCCTTGGAAACTGTCACTGCCAAGGCCTTTGTCCTCCTGATAGACCACCATCCCTGCCCCCCCGTTCTCCTTCCACTGTGCTTTGTTTGCTATTGGTTCTCTCTGTCCCTTTGGCTCCTAATTTTGTGTGTATGTGTAAGTGGGGGAGTATGTGCAGGGAGGGGAGGGAAGAGGAGTGGGCTGTTCTGGATTTGGGGGGCAGGAGAGGGAAGAGTATATGTAGACTTACCCTATAGTGAGGGTTTGGTGCGAGTGACCGGTAACTAATTGCCAGTGTTCACGGAAGGGAGCCCTCCTATTAAAAACTCAAAAGGTCAGGCAGCTAAATATGGCTTATTATAGAATGAATTTCTTAATCGACCTTTGATTGTTTTATCGTTAGGTCAGGAACCCTGTGAAATTTCAGGGTTTTGAAGAGTACTGAGTTCCCAGTAGTTTTGCTGTCTCCTTGGGAGGTGCTAAAACCAGGAAGCCAAACTCTGGTGTGGGAGCTGGGAACGGCTAGGATGGTATGTTCACCTCACCCTCCAGCCCAGACAAGATGCTTTATTTTGGGCAAATCTTTGGTCCAGCCTTGTTTTGCTCCGGCAGTCCTTATTAAGACGTTTATGAAAACACGTCCTTATGCCATGCCGGTGGCTCCCTTCGTAAGGGCCAAAGTGAAACTCTTATGCTGTAGGTTCCCTATGTGAGCAGACCCAGTGTCAGGGCGACGACTGAGCCCAGAGCCTGGAGCCCATTGGTCCTAACCCTCTGGAGTTCACCTCATTCAATAGCTTTTCCAAGGACATGTGCTAATGGCAGAAATAAGATTAGAACCCTGGACTCACGAATTGCTAGCCCTACGTTTTTCCACCTTAGGGAGCTGCTGTCCCATATGTATGGGTGCTCTTTCAACAATCATGATGTGATCGAGTTGATTTTAACCAATATTGTACTTGCTACTTGAGCTTCTAGTGCAGTGGTTCTCAACCCTGCTACACATTAGACCAGCTGGACCTAAATGTCAGTGTAGGCCCAGACATGAGTGCTCTATAAAATGTCCCCAGCTTGTTAAAAAATGCAGAGAAGATGAAGAAACCCTGTCCTGATGTGCAGAAGGAAATAAAGCTTTGCCTGAGAATCTTCAATTTGCTGACTGGACGACAGTCTAATGCAAACCTAATGTCATTTATTTCCCTGCGAAAATAGTCCGTTCCAAGAGCAGGTGAGAGCCTAGAGAACACTTGCTTCTTACTTCAAATTTGCGAGTGGTCCTGGGGCTCCGTGACCGATTCCAAAGGGACCCTGGGCTCGGAAACCAGAAACGAGCACAGAGGATGGGGCTCTCCTTCCTTTCAGGAATGACTTGGAGGAACATCCGTGGGACCAGGGACCCCATCCTTCCCCCGCCCCCGGCCCGCTCTGCCCTGCATTGACACTGGAGAGTAAATTTGTTTTACATTACAGATAATTAATGTCAGATCTGGGACCAGTTTGTTCCAACAATAAGGCAGCTGTTTATAATATAAATACCTCGGGGTTTCTCACAACACCCCCCCCCCTTTTTTTTTTCCTGAAAGCCCTGCAAAGGTGTTTAAAGGATACCAACCTAAGGCCATCACATACCGCCTGAAAACTGTTCCTGCTTCCCTCTTTCTCTCTCTTCTGAGAGTGTGGGGCGCTTGGGAAAGGGGGAGCCTGCTGCTTGCACTCGTTCAGGAGAGCCGATCTATCCGTGAGCATTTCCTCTCCACATTCAGTGATGTCACACTGGTGGTTTGACATTGCCCTCGGTGGAAGTGTATACACTATGGAAATGGGCACATGGTACCTATTAGGGAAATCTCCCCCCAGGAGACCAGATTATTCAACGTTTATCAGCGTACCACTGGTCACAGGTGTATTCTCTGTATAGTCCCCAAGATGGGAGTATTGTCCCTGAGGGTTAGATTTTCAATTATTTTCCCAAGAAGATTCTAAACACCTGTGGTATTAACATCACACTTTCATAAGATATCCAGGATTCATCCCAAATTTCTCATGCCTAAAATGAAACACCCAGATTTCTACCTTAAGTGGGGGGGGGGGTTATAGTTGGGAGTATGTGAAACTGAGTTTATTCTTGTATTATTATGTATTAATTATTCTATTATTATTGTGTTATTGTATTATTTTCCATATGAACAACTGTAAGCCCACATTTGCCTCACCCTGTATGTTTCCCTCACCATCTTTCCCAGCTCGACCCATGGAAACTTCCTCATTTCACTTATTCAGGTGAAAAATCTCAGAGTCCTCCCTGCCTCCTCTCTTTCCCTCACACTCCCCATGCTGTACATTAGCAAATCTTATTGCCTTTAGCTTCAAAATATACCCAGTTCTAACCAGCTCCACTGTAGCCACCTGGTCCAAGCCACCTTTGTCTCTCCTCTGGCGAGCGTTGCGACGGCCTCCTCGTGGGTCTCCTTGCTTAGAAGTAGACCCTTGTCCCTCAGCCCCTTTGCCACTAACAGCGGGGAGATTTGTCTCTGACGCGCGTACATCATTCCAAGGCCCAAACCCTCCAGTGATTTCCTATCTCACTTGGTAACAGCGGCTTTACCAGCTTCTGATGATTTCCCTAACCTTGTCTCCTTCTGCTCTCCCCACCCCTGGTCTCTCACCTCGCTCCCAGCACATTAGTTCCCTTGAGTTCTTTGGCTATTGAGTAGCTCCACGTGATCCCCTCCCGGGGCCTTTGTGGATGGGGTTGCTTTTCCCTGGAATCCCCTTGCCAAGAACATCCAACGACTCACTCCATTGCCATATGTCTTCAGAGTTCTGCCCAAATGTCACCAGATTCAGACAGGTCTTTCCTGATCGTAAATCCGATAGAACATCCTGCCCAGCTCTTGACAGCCTCTTTATTTTCTTCCATAGCAGCTATTTCCACCTGACATGTATTTGTTATTGTTTTGCTTCTGGCCACTTCTAGCAAGTAAGCCCCAAGTAAGCAGGGCTTTGCACTGTTTGCTGCTGTATCCTCAGTGCCTAGAAGAGCCCTGGGCACCTGGCAGGCAAAAAATGCTGAATAAATGAGCGACTGTTAGTGCACGCACAGTGAGCGTGCGTGTGGACACATATACCACACATATATCAAACCGTACGGAAGTGTCAGTATATGACACTTTTCCCAGTTGTGTGTATGTGTACTGGACAGTAGGGACCTCAATAACCATTTAATTCAATTTTTAAAAAATGGATGTGGTCCTTGGGGCTGTGCAAGGGCAGATGACTTGTTCCAGGGATAGCTAGTGATGGAGACGTGTGTGTGTGTGTGTGCACGTGCGCGCGCGCGCGCGAAAGAGAGAGAGAGAGAGAGAGAGAGAGAGAGAGAGAGAGACAGAATAAGCAAAATGTTTTCCAAAGCAAAACACTCAGATAATACCCATCAGTAGTACATGGGATGTTGGTCCTTCCCTGGTGTATGGTTTTTATCTTCATCTCTGAGCAGGGTAGGGGAAATACTTTCAAAGAGACTTTCATCCCCTTTGGGTAGGATAACGCTTTCCAGAACGCTCTTAGAGAAGGCTCGTAGCTGCTCCTGTACCACTGTCAGTGCAGGGTCCTTCCACACAGGCCGCATCAGGGCCAAGAAGCACCTTGAGCTCACTGCTTTGGGCCTTTGGCGAGAGGACTTGCAGCTGGGCGTCTTCAGAAGTCAGCTATGAAGTCTGGACTTAACTGCAGGCCTTCAGTTAAGAACTGAGCATGACTAGAGCCACGTGGCTTTTTAATACAGAAGTCCGAGCTCTGCAAGTTTGTCACTCCTTATTGGGCCAAGATCCCTTCCTGGGAGTTCTACCCTAGGGGGAAAAAGGTCTCGGTGGCCTTCCCTGTGAAAAAAAATGTAACAAAGGAATGTTGATTTCTTTGGGGTATCCACCCTACAGTGCATTTGACTCCTTTCATCTGATGCTTCCCAATGAATAATGTTTGAGGTGAATTTATTGCTTAATAAAATTGACGAGAAGGAATTGGGCTAGGAGGAAGACATTTGGACTGATTTTCCAGCACATCCGGATTTGAGAACAATTTGAGATGAGCACTCTCATGCCGGTAGTGAACGTAGAGTGGGGGTCCTTTTCAACCAAGTTTGCACTTCTTCTATATGTGAATTGTTTCTATGAATTTTCTAAGAATACATTTGTTTCCACATGAAAAGCTCTTTGCCCTTGGAGTAAAATTTAGCTACAGACTTGCATGCTCAAATTTCGGTACTTGTGTTAAGAATTTTCCTTAAAAATGGGCATAGTCCTTTAAATGACAGGCTCAATTGTTGGCATACATTTTGCAAATTTTCTCCCTGACTGTCGTACCATTGGGCTTTTCGAGGTTACATTGGGACAAGTAACCTTTCAGGATGTTGGTATTGAAAACCCGGAGCTCTGTCTGTTGGTGTGTGAAAGGTTTGCTTACCTCCTTCCGCGCTTGCAGCTGTGGAAAGAGTTAGTTTTTCAGATGTTTTACTCAGTAGCCATGTCGATACTTGTATCCCTGGCTGTGGGGCTGCACCCTCCACAGGACCGGGGAACTTGTGGATGGGATCGCTTCCTTAGTAGACCCTCATTTCCTCTGTTATGGCCTCTGTAATATATTCCCTACAGAGGCTGGACTGCTTCCCAAACTGGAAATACATCCAGAACATGTGGTCTATATTCTCACACTGCAGCTCCAGCTCGTGATGGCATTTCTGAACCATTACTGCCGAGGTCCAAATCCTGGCTCAGACTTCGGGCAAGTTACGCATCTTCTTCTTGCCTTAGTTTTCTCATCTGTAAAATAGGAGTAACAACAATAATGATACTGATGTCTCAGAGTTTCTGTGGGGATTAAGTGAGCTAATATAGGTGAACTGTTTACAACCCAACACATAGCAAACATTCAACATACGTGTATATCATATTGTGATAATACCCACACTTTCCTGTATTTAACCAACTTCCCTTGATCACCAGTGATTCTATCCATTCCATCTGCTTCTCCAAGAAAATTTCAGGTCTATTCACATCATCTGTGGGGTCAGGTCATGCAACCATACAGTGCTCTTCTGTACCCAGCTTCTTCTGCTCAGTAAACGTCCATGAGATTCGTCCCTGTGGCTGTGTGTATTAGCTATTCATTTATTTTTATACTATGTGGTATCCCACCATTTACCCATTCTCATGTTGTTGGACATTTGGATTATTTTCAGATTTTGGCTGCTCTGAATGAAGCTGCTGACAACATTCTGTGTATGTCTTTACTTGTGTATTTCTCTTGAGTCAATACCTGCAAGTGAAACTGTTGGATACTAGGGCTGTAGGGCTGTAGACACTGTCAGACATTTCAAAGGTTTCCAAAGTAGGTGAACCACTTTTGACAATGAGGAGAGTTCCAGTTGCTCCATATCTTTCCTAACACGTGGTATTGTCAGCCTTTTAAATTTTAGCCATTCTCTTGGGTGAGTAGTAATATCTCATTGGGGTTGTCATTTGTATTTTCCTAATGAGTAATCATAGTAAATGTTTTTTCACACATTTCCTACTAACCAATTAGATGTCGTCTTTTGTTAAATGCCTGTTCAGATCATTTGACCATTAATAACTTAGCTTGTTTATTTCTCTGTATTGCTCTGAAGGAATTCCTTATTCTGGATACAAATTGTTTGTCACATGTATGTACTGAAACTCTTGTCTTGTAGGTTATGACTTGCTTATTCACTTTGTGTGTCATGTATTTAACTTATGAGAGTCCAGTTTGTTCATTTTCCTTTAGTTAGTGCATTTTGTGCCCTAAGAAATCTTCGCCCTCCTCAATGTCACAAAGATATTTTCTTGGTGGTGCTTATAGAATTTTTATTGTTTTACTTTCGTACTTAGGTCTATGATTTGCCTCCTGATAACATTATGATTTTCACTCCTTTGTATGAGAAAATCTGGACTCCATGGTCGAGTACTTGTCCAACTTCATTTCCTATTTCTTCCCAAATTATATCCCCCACCACCCCGTTAACACTGAATAACTTGCTCCTAGGGGCATCATGTTCTCTGAGGACCTCAAGCCTTTGCTTGTCTCTCTGCCTGGGACACCTCCCATTTCTTTGCCTATCTGACAAGTTGCTACTGATTTTTAAAGCTGCATCAAAAGTGTCACCTCCCTGATAGGGGTACTTCTGGATGCTAGGGGCAAACTTAGGCTTTCCTTTCATTATGACCTCATCACATTTGTATAGGCTCCGTGGAAGACACCAGTATATTCATCAGTTTCTGGTTCCAGTCTACACTTGCCTACCCCTCTAAAGTTATGTACAACCAGGTGACTCTCTCTGGCCAACAACATATGAGTGGAGTGGTTGTGCTGCAGTATGCTTAAAAGCTGGAGCACAGTTCTCTCTCTCTTCCTTCCTTTGCCAAGACAGCCGGCTACATTCCACATACAGGTGTCTCTGTTAGCCTGTGACCCTGAGGGAGGACGAAGTGGAGCAGAGCCCCTACCTGCTCATGATGGACATATAATAAGAGCAAAAAATAAACCTTATTGTTTTAAGCTGCTGAAATGGCGTTGTTTTTCGTTGCAGCATAACCGACTCTATCCTGACTGATACACTTCCATCATCACCATTATCCTACCTCTTCACAATTCAGTTTGCCATTTCTTTGAGGTCAAGGACTGTATCATTACATTATTTTTACAGAACAGGCACTTAGGAACATAGGTTAGCTAGTGACAGACTAGAAAATGGTGTTTTTTGAGTGCCTACAAGGTACCTGGCCCTGTGCTGAGGGTTTTCCCCGTGTTTTCTCTTTTAACCTTTGTAGCAACCCTGTGCGGTGGATATGATTGTTCCCACTTTCCTGAAAGGGACAGAGGCTTAGGTGACTATCGCAGGGTCACACAGCTGGTGACAGGTGGGCCAGCAATCGAACCCAAGTAGATCTGATCCTGAAACCCATGCTCATTCTATGTAACCTTAGGAGCGACAGATGAAGGATGCTCTGTCTTTGGGGAGATTCCTGTCAAAGCAGACATAGCTGTCACGAGCCATGCAACGGAACAAGTAAACAAGCACTGAACAAATGCAAGAATCAAATAAGTAAATAAACACAATCAGAAACATGGTTTTAGGATCTAATGGGAAACGGGAAATTCTTCAGAAAATTTTCCAATTCTTAGGGAAAAGCCAATCACATGCTATGCATTCACCAAAAGTTTTATCCACAGCCCAAGATGGGCTCTAACCCAGAGCATTGCTTGCTTGGCCCACCTCTGGCTGGCATGGTTGGCTTCTGGACCAGCTTCCCTGGTGGCCTCTGAGAACATGCACTAATGACCAACAACAAGGCCCAGCCCGGCATGGCACTCCCAGACACACATCGCGTCAGCTGGGTGCTCAAGCAGCTATTAGATGATGCACTGACATGGATCGACAGTGAAATGAAGACATCCTCAAAGCCTCGCAGAAGTGCGGGTGGCACCATGGCCCACTGACGGAACAGCCACAGCGAAAGGGCTGGTGCCTAAGGCCACGGAAAGCGCAAGTGCTGCCTGGGAGGCAGAGGGGCTGAACGTCAATAACTGGCAAGTGGCGGGTTTTCCATGTGTAAAGGAAAACCATGAGCGTGAACCTGAGTTGGACTTGGATCTAGAACATTCTCGTTCCCTTGAAGTTATTGTGCTTGGCCCTCCACTGACTTTTATTTACGTTATTGTGCTTTTCTGCTACTCTGAACTTTGATAGTATATAATATTAACTTGGTCTTTTTCATGTATGACTACATACAATATAATAAACATTATATATACTTGTTATATATATATATAATAAAGGGGCGGGGTGAAAGTAGGTTTACATTTGTAAGTATGTGAAACGCGGAGCTCATTCTTGTATTTATTTATTTATTTATTTATGTCTTTTTTCCATACAAACAGCCGTAAAACGACCTGTGCCCACCCCTGAAAGTGTACATGTACTTGGGGAAGTTGAATGTCATTTGCACAACCAGTTTACATGTTTCTTTGAAAGCCCAGAGCAGGGCTCATGGGCCTTTGTGAAAATACCTAGCATGGGGCTCCATGCATGTGCAGCCCTGTCAGCTGACCCAATCTGTGTCACCTCCTTGGGAAAACAGCTTCTGGTCACCAAGAGCAACTTTGACCTTGGGAGCATAAAAAGGCTCGGGATACACAATACAAGTGTGCTTTGTTCACTGAATGTCCGTGGAGCCTCATCTGAACAGTAAGTTTTCTAAAGTTATTTGGTTCCTGAGTTTTGATAGGGAGGAGTGAGAGTGTGGACAGCAAGGGTGTTTTGAAGGTACTGGGATTTTATTTACACAGGTGACTGAGTGATGACAATGAGAAGTCCGTGCTATTGAAAGAAGAGATGATTGCTCCCAGTTTTCAAGAGGCGGGGGCACACCATGCATGCAGGGCTTTGTGGAGAAGCCCCAGGGTTGGCCAGGAGCAGACGCAGCAGGGGAGAGGATGGACGGGAGCCTCTGCTGTGGTCCCCGTGGGAAAGGCAAGGCAAAGAAGGATCAGTATTTCAGGACTGGCTAGGATGACTCATTTGGGCAGGCTCTGGGCTACAGGGGTGGTCTCCGATGCCCAGTGCCTGGCCCCCAGGTGACTGAGGGCAGAGGAAAGATTGGCTTGGTGTGCGTTAGATAAAATACGAGAAGGTTGGAGACAGGGCTCTGGGTTGGTGGCTCGCATGGGAAAGGCACATTCCCAGCCTAATAGGTTGCTATCTCTAGGAACTGGCGAACCCTAGAAGGTGCAGTCGCTCCCCTGACAACTAGGGCCTCAAAATACCAAAGCATCCCACAATATAGGGAATAAAAACCATGATTAATACAAAAAGCCACCTGATCTTACCTCTGTAGGTACGGGGACCACCCAATTCAGAGAAGGCTGTCCTGTACACCTCGCCTTCAGTTACTCTTCCCTGCAGCACCACAGAGGTCATTATCCCCGGTTTACAGAAGAAGGAGCCGCTTGTCCCAGGCCATCAGCTGGCCTCTGATGGATTGGGGAGTTAATCTCAAATTCTGCCACTGTGCCCTGTGCCCCGGGGGGTTATTGAACCTCACAGAGGAGACACTTTCGCTCTCTGTGCCTGAGGCAGCACTGAAGTTGTGAAGGGGCTTGGAATGTGAATGGCGGTAATTAGGCCTCAGGATTCATTTATTTATTTTTAAAGATTTTATTTATTTATTTTTAGAAAGAGGGGTAAGGAGGGGGGCAGAGAGGGAGAGAAACATCGATGTGTGAGAGATACATTGATTGGTTGCCTCTCACACACCCCCAACTGGGGACCTGGCCTGCAACCCAGGTATGTGCCCTGACTGGGAATTGAACTGGTGACCTTTCAGCTCACAGGTTGGCACTCAATCCACTGAGCCACACCAGCCAGGGCTAAGCAAAGGAGAGGAAGTTTGTGTCAGGACGATGCTCAAAGCCCCTACGTTTCCTGCATTCAGCTTGGGTGTCTGCTGGGAGGGCTGACATTTCCCCCTTTCAATTTGGACTTCCATCAAAACCCAGGGTTTCTGCAGCATCACATGCTGCGGCTGCTGGAGGCTGCCAGGGGGCAGCAGACAGGGCTGGGTGGGGTCCAGGCTGTGCCCGCTGAAGTGCACGCATAGCCAGACGCTCAACCAAACCCAGTGGAAAGGGGCCCGGGGCGGGGAATTGGCTCCCTTGTGAGATGTTTGGCTCCAGAGGGAGTGAGTATAGATTAAGTCTCTGGGCTTCCTCCTTTCCCCGCAAGGATACTTTCCAACTCGTCCTGTGTGTTGGTGATACACAGGTGGCTTAAAACTTTGGCATTTATTTGTTTTAGAATGTCACATGAAAGCATGGTTGTTGAAAATAGCATTTTTGCTTAAATGGCTTCCAAGAAGACATTTTGAAAGTCTGAAGAGGATGCCTTTGGGTGCGAGGCCAGGGCAGCCCCCGGAGGCTGCCCCTCCAGAGCTAGATGGGTGCGCCACCTGGAGCGACATGGCAGGAGCTGGGGTGGGTGGTAGTGCTCCAGTAAGGGCAAGGGCGCTGAAGACATTCTTGGGGTTGGGGTCGGGGGGAGAGCTGTGCAGCCACAGAGAGAGGTGGGAGCTGATATGATTACCTTGGCTCATTTTCCAGGATCGTTCCAGTAATCTAAGCAGGCCCCAGCTCTCTTTTAACCCAATCCCCACCTTTTTCCCTCCCCTCGGTTACCCAGACAGGCAGAGGTGGATTAAGGTTGGTTGAGGCCCCGGGCGCAGAAGAAAATGTTGGGCCCCTTAAAAAAAAAGGGAGAGACAGGGAAAATAAAAATACATGTTAGCCATATTTTTAAATAAATAAAAAATATTATGTACTATTAATGTTTTATTTCCAATAAAATTTGAATATAATATATGTATAATATAATTAACAATAGTTGGGGTTTTGTGGGGCCCTTCAGAAGTCGGAGCCCAGGGCACGTGCCCGGTGTGCCCACCGGTAAAGCTGCCTCCGCACAGGATGAAACAGATTTATATCACTGTGAAAAAGAGTTTAATGAGTTGCAAGGGAAGATTCTCATCTATAAGACTGATTAAAAGATAAGGGTAAAAAATAAAACACCTCTCCATCTGTGAGGACTTAAAAACCTTTAAAAAATAGTTTAGCTAATTAAAAAACATACACAGATTCTTATTGTGAAAACATAAAAAAATACCAATCAATTCTTTTTTTATTTTCTGGAAATAATCCTCCATCATTCTGAAGTATTATTTAGACCTATTAAAAGTTACACATGTGACTATTTTGTTTCATAAAATTGAGATTGTACTATATTTCAGAATTCTTTTATCATAAGTATTCTCTCTTGTCATTAACTGTTTTTTACTTTCCTTAAGAAGCAGGTGGACACTTCAAGTATTTGGGCAGGCAGCCACTGGTCTTGGGTGATGTGCAAAGATCAGCCAGGGTGTTGGCTCAGGGAGGCTAAGAGGAAATAACCCTCCTTCCCGTTAGTAGACACTCTCTGATAATAGTGCCTGAATAAAGTGTGTTTCCACGATAAAGTTCTAGTATTGACTTTGGAAGGTCATCTGTGGATGTGGGCAGTGCAGGAAGGATGAGAAATGGACGTGAATGGAGAAGGAAGGTGTCAGTGTACCTGACGGAGTCCTGTGAGGACCCAGGCTGGTGCCCTGACCCAGACATGCTGGACAACCCATTGGGCTTGAGGCATCTGTCAGCTCCGTGGTGAGCTGAGAGAAGCGTGGCAATGGTCAGTGCTGGTGACCAAACATCTCCAGATCTCCGGGCGCATGGTGGGCTGGTACTTCCCTGCTCCCCTGTGGTCCCTATGGCCATGTGACATGTTTTGGCCAATGAAATACAAGTGGAGGGATATATGTTACTTTCAGGTGGAGGCTTTACGAGCCAGTCCATAGTGCCTATGTTCCTTCTGCCTCAGTGGCTGGCAAGGCTCCGAAGGATGGCAGACCCATTTTCAAAGGTAGAAGAGACTGAGCCTCAAAATAGGCTAGAGCCATTGTTCCCAGCTGAACGTATCAGAGAACAGAGGACTAGAGTATAGCAAAAGTCTTACCGGAGCCACAGAAGTGACTAACATATTAATGAACTGTAGGTGCTGGGGTGGGACCCACAAACACTAGAGCTGTATCGGAGAAGAAATCCCAGGCAGGGGCCAGAGAGGGAGAGCCGGGGTCCCACCTGTGATGGTTAACTTTACCTGCCAACTTGGCTCTGATGCCCAGTTCTGTGGTCAGACAATGGTCTAGATGTTGCTGGGAAGATATTCTGTAGATCAGGGGACCCCAACCCTGGGACCACAGACCGGTACCACTCCGTGGCCTGTTAGGAACAGGGCTGCACAGCAGGAGGTGAGCCGCATCTGGAAGGTGAGGGGTGGGGTGTGGGGTGGGGGATGGGGCGGGTAGTAAGCGAAGCTTCATCTGTATTTACAGCTGCTCCCCACCCCATCGCTGGCATCACTGCCTGAGCTCTGCCTCCTGGCAGGTCAGCGGTGGCATTAGATTCTCATAGGAGCGTGAACCCTACTGTGAACTGCACATGCAAGGGATCTAGGTTCACGCTCCTTATGAGCATCTGATGTCTGACGCTCTGAGGCGGAGCTGAGGCGGCGATGCCAGTGCTGGGGAGCGGCGGCAAACACAGATGATCATTAGCAGAGAGGTTTGATGGTGCAGGGACCATAATAAATCAATGGCTTGCAGACTCATATCAAAACCCTATCAGTGAGTGGCAAGTGACTTTTAAGCTGCATCTGGTGGCAGGCTTTAAGTCAGAATTTGATATTCATTTTAGTCCGCGTGTAGCCTGCCCATTATTTTTTTTTACCATTTCCATCCATGCCTCTTTCCGTACTGAGTACTTGTCTCGGTCACAGTTTTGGTAAGCCCACACGCTGGTGAGTTGTTTACTTATTTCATTATATAATACAATGTAAGAATAATAGAAATAAAGTGCACGACAACTATAATGCACTTGAGTCACCTCCAGTCCATCTGTGGCCTCCAGCCGCCCCCACCCCCGCCCCCGCCGCCCTGGTCTGTGGAAAAATTGTCTTCCCTGAAGCCAGTGCCCGGTGCCAGAAAGGTCGGGGACTGCTGCTGTAGCTGCGATTAACATCTGCAACCAGTTTGCTTTCAGTAAAGGAGGTGACTGGTGATGATGTGGGTGGGCCACCTCTAAGCAGTGGAAGGCCTTAAAAGCAAAACCTGAGGTTTCCAGGGGAAGAAGAAATTCTGCCGCAAGGTGGCAAAGTTAACTCCTGCTGAGTAGCCTGGTGGCATGCCTGACAAATTCAGCCTTTAGTCCTCACAACTGTGTGAGCTAATTCCTTAATATAACTCTGTCTCTATGTATTTAGATGTCTAATAGCTATATAGCTATATCATCTATCATCTACCTTTATTCATTCCATTGAGAAAATTCTTTATTAAAATTTTTTGTATTAAAAATCAAACGAGTACCCTAAACAGTCCCAGGAGACCCACTCTCTGGCTACCGAATGATACAGCCCTGCTCCAAAGACAGGTCCACTCAGTATTTCGAAACTTTATTTTTCCACAGTTCACGTCCCCCTCAAATTGTTCATCAGAATTATTAACCAAAAGCCAAGCTGCTCTTCAGGGATTTTTTTCCCCAGTCTTTTAAAAAACCTTTTCCCATCCCAAAGCTGTTCCATGTGTGTAGAGAGGAGCCATCAGCTTGAGTTCACATCCCTGTGATCAGCCTCTTCCTGCGCGGACAGGCCGCAGGACAGAAACCCCCATCTTCATGGCTGTTTTCCTTGGAAACCCAGGAGAACTTTTCAGGGAACCCAGCTCTGTAAACATGGATCAGTTGAAGATAAAGTTGTGAAATGGTCCTCGTTTGTACTTGGCTCCTCTTTGGGGGAGCCTCTCGGTGTCATCTTCCCTTACCTTTCTTTTCCCTAACCCCCTACCCAAGCCCCTTTGGGCCCTTAGCTTGCCTATAATCAGTCCCTCTCGGCTCACCAACGTCTGGACAACGCCTGCTTGAGCCTGGACATTTCCTCCCTGACCCATCGCCCTTCCCTGACTCTGGTCCCACTGCCCTTGGTTTCCATTCACGATGAATGAATGTACCCTTGCTAATGTGGTACCTTGTTTCCACCTAACTCAAGGAGTTACCTAACCCCACTAAAAAGCCTTTTTTTTTTTTTAACCACCTGATGGGGATCTAGGATTGGAGCTGTCACTTCTCAAACTCCAGTCAGCTGATGGTGTGCAGGAGATAGTCACACAGGCTCATGGGAACTGGTAGTTAAATATTCAGAAATTTTCCAAGTTGATTGCTAAAATGTATTTGGAAATTGGCCATAATGGGAGTGTTTGTCCTATTGGAAATTGGCAATACCACAGATCTGAGCTTTTTTTCTTCTTTAGAAAGCTAGCTTACCTACATGTCACTCCATTGATCCTTCCTCACTTGCTCTAAGGTGCCTCAGTGAAATGTCACAAAAATCTCACCAGCCACAGTGTGTGGTGAGTTGGAAGTTGCATTTGGGAAACATCTTCTCTCCCCTGCAGACAAGAAGTCATTTTATCATTTCCCCCTTTGCTCCTTATTAAATTTTATGATCCTTTTGATGACCTTAGTTTATGATTACAAGCCTGTGTGTATTTCTTGTTTGGATAACCCCTTAATTGTTTTCTTCTTTATCTCGACTGGAATCTCCTTCGGGACAGGCGGTATGTTTTATCATAAGAGAAGTATTTTGGGAGCAACATAACACAGTTAAAATGAACGTATGCTGGGGGAACCAAGGAACTCCAAGGACAGCAAGTTTGGGGTTGTCGAATGTTAACTGGGGCTGAGTTAGCAACTGACAGGTACAGATGAGCCTGGGACACTTGCTGACTGAGCACCCCAAGAGAGCATCTCAGAGGCTGAGAGAGGCCCTGGCCGCCTCTGTTTTTTCAGGCTCCTAGCAAAAAAAATGGACAAATGCCTTGTATGTAGACAGAGCCCTTCCAAAGGCTGAATTCTGGGGGGGGCAGATTCTCCTTTTCTAGAGCTCGCCGTGGTTGGAACACAGAGACAGTGACTTTTTTTGTGGTGTAACTGTTTGCATACCTGTCTCTTTCCCAGACCGTAGGCTCCCCAAAGACCAAGGCCATACCCCACACCTGCAGTTCCAACCCCTGGTAGAGTGTGCCAGGCATCCAGCGGCGTCTCTGTAAACGGCGGATTCGAGAAAGGTGCACATGAGCAGAAAGAGCCAGAGGTATCAGGCACTGAAGTTAGTGAGGTCTGCCTTTTCTGACCGGGGGCTCCTAGATTTCAAGCACAAGATTGCCAGACTTTTTATTTCGTTAAGTAATGCCACTAAAAACAGGTCAGCTGCTAGTCTCTCCTTGGGCTGAGGTTTCAATAAGAAGGAAAATATTTTGATGTGAAAAATTGGAAGGGATCATGAATAGTTGGTTCTTCCCAAGAAAGGAGATTCTATAATGAATATATTTTGGTAGATATATTGACATGTGTCTATATGATCTATATGATCTACCTCTATATGATATATGTGCATCCGTATGATTTATGTGCATATATATGATATATGTGTGTGTATATATATATATGATATATGTGTGTGCGTGTGTATATCTATCCTTGCCATATACCTTGCTGAATGTTGAAGAATTGAGTCCTGAGGATTTCATCAAGAGTCTGAAGAAAGTCTTTAATTAAGCCCTACTTCTTATTAAAACAGCAAAAAGAAAATTAGGTAATAATCAGAGGTACCACCTGGGCTAGATTCTGAGACTTTATTCCATTTTCTGTGAATGTGGGAGTTTGATAAAGAGCCTGCTAATGTCTATGAAATTGATGTAGAGAGAATTCTAGAGAGTTGACCCAGCTTTAGGATTACAGTGAATATGGAGATTAGCTCTTTGTTTCACTGAAGAGGTATCTGTTCCTACACTGAGAACCAAACTTGAGTTTCTTTGCTGGAAACTTTACCTCTCAAACATGGTCCATAGACTTTTGTTGAGTTGCCCGCTATGTGCAAAGATAAAAGGCAGACTCTGCAGGTGACACACAAAAGTAGAAGGTGTTCTCCTTCCAATCCCCTTGGCCATTGAAGCTTTTAGTCAAGTGGAAGGACTAGGATAGGTAGGTATTATTTTAAAATTCAAAACAAATAAATCAAAACCTTCCTTCTGCAAATTAGTATATAAAATGGAAAATTAAGAGTCAAAACAAGAAGATCTGTAAACTTCTATAAGAAGTAGAGATCTCTGGCTGAAATGTTGAGGAAAAGCTTTAAGGAGGAGAGGAGTGCCTGCCCGGGCTTGGGGTGTCGCAAAGCCTTCCGAAGGTAGCGAAAGCTTCCTGGGTAGGGGCTGCGTAAGGGGCTCGGGGGTGGAGCACAAGGCGGGCTTGGGGGGTAGAGGTGAAGATAACTGGACCTGGTGAAGTCTTGGGAAGCAGGGGCCGATCGGATGGCCGCCCGAGGGCTGTCGGTAAGGATGGTGGAAAGTTGGGCAAAGGGGAATGGGCTAAGTTTCTCCAAAACTGAAAACCAGCAAATGTTGTATCTTTCCCTTTTTCTTTTCTTTTCTTTTCTTTTCTTTTCTTTTCTTTTCTTTTCTTTTCTTTTCTTTTCTTTTCTTTTCCTTTCCTTTCTCTTCTCTTTTCTTTTCCTTTCTTTTCTTTAACAAAATGGCAATATGATAAAAGGAAGGGATTTCACTTCGCGTAGATCTGGATCACTAATGTGACGGGGTCCACGTCCTTTAGTTGGAGGGCATGCGCGTGGAGCAGCAGACCCAGCCACTGAGAAGAAGATGCATTAGCGTGAATTCTCTGGTCACTGAGTTTACATGTGCTGAGTCTGGGGCCTTGGTGTAATTTCCTCTAGAGAGAGAGGATCGCTTTGAGCCTCTTCCACTCAACTTGTTTATAAAAAATCCCAGAGAATTATTTTCCAGACCATGGGTGGGGGAAGGCCTATGTTTAGTAGTGATCCTATAAACAAATGAAGATGCATTCTTTTTTCATTAGGAGGGGATTGAGTGAGATTTTTGTGTCTTGAGGAAGCTGCTGATTTCTGGCATGGCTGAGGCAGAAACAGCTTATGTCTTCCTATGCTGACTTTCTCTCCCAAGGAGAACATCCCTTATTTTTACTGGCCACACTTAAAATATTCTCATTCCAAACTCAATGTGAATGTCTAGAAATTGACACAGTGTGGTTGTGTGGTTCCATTGGGGGTTCAGCTTCCCTTGAGCAAAGTACAAAAGGGAAAAGATAAGAAGGAATGACAGCTTCATCTCTCCAGAGCATGCATCGTGATGGCAGATTGGAATCGCACTTCAAAGAAATCTTTGTGATATTCAACCTTAAGTTTCTCATTAATATGGTCAGTTTGAGGAACTATAGACTATCAGGGCTCCGAGACTTTAAAAATTGCTATTTCCTTCCATTATTCTTTAGAGCAACAACTGGCCTGTTTTATTTGAAAATTAGAATGAGTTAGAAGCAGAGAGCAAGGCTCAAAGTGGGGTTTCACCCCAAAGTGGGGTGACAATAATGCTGAGGCCTTGACCAAGGGTCCGATCTCCCAGAGGCCAGTGGCAGTGCTATGGGCTTAGTGGCCACAGGCAGATTTGACTTTGTGTACAGATAGACAGAAGACAGTACCCTGTAGTAGCTCTACCTGGTTCCTGAAACTCCTCATGTCCACAAGATAGGGGTTTAAATGGCTGTGTTTGATCTGGAACCCTTGACACATGACTGACCAAGCCCGGAGAATGGTGGAGGATGGAGGAGGAAGACCTTGAGGACAGATTGGCTGAGGGGCCTGAGCAGCCCTCACCTGAGCCTAGAGACACTTGAGGAATGACAAGGTCAGAGCAAAGAGCTGCAGGGACCCCCAGCGTTCTTGTGAGAGTGCCCGTGCAATTCTGTCCCTTTCAGAAAATGCCTCTAATCTACAGCCCATCCCCCATCACTGCTCTTTAACAGCGATTAAATGACTTAGCCAGATTTGCCGTCCAATTTTGAGGAGCAGTGAGATAGGGTCAGTGGGTTCTGAAGTGGGAGCAAGGAAGCAAAGTCTGAGACACCTTGCTAGAGGACTTCTGGAATAATCTATCATACTTGGCAGTAAACTTTAGACTTTTTCCCTAAGATACCAAGTTTGTGATGTAGTTTGAAGTCCCTTGTTATCACTCCATCTAACAATATGCCAGGCCGAGAAATGTGACTTTCACAAAACACAGAATTCTAAAACATTAGAGTGAGAAATGCTGAGTGATTATTTAGTCTAGAGGCTTTGAACTTTTTCTCTTTTGAAAGCAGTTTAATCTTTTCTTCAAAAGAAACCAAGTGAAGAAGTTCAACATAAAATCATTTCAAAATGGAACGTCTCTGGTTAGCCCCCCAGAGCTCTTCCGAAGTAGCTAGGTAGGGAGGGGAGCTGATTTACCCAAAGGCATCGAAGCTGGGAAGTGATTCAGCAGGGACCCAGGGTCTGGGTCCCTGATGCTGAGCCGGGTGCCCTGTTCACTGTGCCGTGTGGCCCCAAACACCGAACTGATGATCCTCAAAGCTGGGCTGGAGAGCTGTGGGCATGAAGGTGGGGTGTGGGGCTTTACGATTGTGAAGCTGTGGAGTGTTAGTCAATAAACATGTGGGGTTTTTATATTCAGAGGCAGAGAAGATGAAACCTGAGGTGAGTTTCTATAGGCCTGACCCTGGGGACGCTGAAGGGGTGAGGAGTTACACGGCGCTAGAATTGAAATTCTGCTGCTTCAGACCTTTCAAATGTCGGCGATTCCTGATTTCATTGCTTTGTACTCATATCTTTATATTTCAAATCGATGGTCCATGTAAAGCCCGTGTACAATGTCTCTGGACGGTTTGAGAAGAAAAAATTGAATCCCGTGGATCTCTCTCCCCCGCCACTAAAGAAAGGGAATATTTACAATACCGTACAGCCCCCTCGTGTGTGCCCTGCTGCTGTTGAACCCCCTGCCTCCTCCAGCCACCAGTTTGAATTCCGTATTTTTTCTTCCTTCTCGCTGTAGTTTTACCATCATATGTGCATCTCTAATCAATATCGTGTTTAGTTTTTTCTGTGTTTAACTTCACAGAACTGGGATCACTTTTTATCTTGCTTCTTCTGCTCAGCATCATGCTCTAGGACATCCCTACCACTGCAGAGAGTCCTGCTGGACTACGCATCCCCAGGCATTAATCCATGATGCTGGGTGGAGATTCAGCCATGATGTTGGCATTGGTATTCACTGCTGTAAAATGTTCTAGCATCTGAATAATCACCTGCATTTAGTTATTTTACGGTTGCTGGGTATTTGGTGTATTCCTAGTTTTTTCTTCTACAAAATGCTTCTGTGAATACCTGCCTCCTTGTGTTAGAGTCGCTCTAGGGTACTCACCCAGGAGCAGACATGCAGGTAAGAGATGGGACATGGTCAGATTTCACCAGGTATAACCAATGGCTCCCTGCCCTCACTCTCTCACCCACTTTTCCCTCCCTCCCTCCCTCCCTCCCTCCCTCCCTCCCTCCCTCCCTCCCTTCCTTCCTTCCTCCCTCCCTT
>PVJD01005288.1:0-85323 GCA_004026545.1 Mormoops blainvillei | reverse complement strand
GTTGGACTGTGCGAAGTCTTCTTTATCTATCTAACTATCCATCCCTCCATCCATTTGCCTCTTAAAGAACATACCATCCAATGAAGAAATAGACCCTTGCCAATTGCTTAGGAATCGCTTGTGTCTTTGTATCCTCTCCTAATCTTTTGCCTCACCTGTAGAGGTAACCACTGTCCTGAATTTTGTATTATAATTCTTTTTGCTTTTTTAGTTATTTTTGCATTCATATATGCTATGGTAGTTATCAATTATGATGTAGCAAATTACCCCAAGTGCCAGTGTCTTTTCTTAATTTTATTTTTCAATTATTGACATTTAATATGATATTAATTTCAGGTATACAGTATAGTGGTTAGACCATCATGTAATTTACAAAGTGATCCCCCTAACATTTTGAGCTACCATCTGCAAATGTCAATATCTCAAAACGAAAATTATTATTTATTGTCTTCTACTTAATGTGGGTCAGGAATTCAGAGAGGGCACAGCAGGGGTGGCTTTTCTCTGCCCCATGATGTCTGTGGTCTCAGCTGGGAGATTCAAAGCCAGGGATTCAAGCTGAAGGCTTGACAGGGGCTGCAGGACCCACATTCAACGTGGCGCCTTCACACCTGGCAGGATGGGGCTGGCAAGCGGGCTCCTCTCCATGTGGCCTCTCTCCACATGGGCTTTCTCCGCTGGGTTGTTGAGTGTCTTCACGACAAGGCAGCTTGCTTTAGGGAGGATATCAGCCATTTGTCTTTTAGGTCTAGGTGCTCTCTCAAGGAGTCGCATGATGGAAATCATCACATTTCTCCATTTTCTTGTTCAAAATAGATAAAGGTCTTGAATTTGTGGGAAACCGTTCTGAACTGTTCAGGTGGAATATTAGACTCTCGGTTAGTAGATGCAACCTAAAAAAGACACGCGAGAGCCCACGAAGAGATGAGCTGCAGAAAGCCAACACGTGTGGTCATCATTTAACGGTGCTAGAAACTGATCTGCATTGTCTCACCATGGTGGAAGGGAAACGTGGGCTCGCCCTGGCAGACTTAGTGCTGTGTTTGTGCTCAGGCACTGTGTCCCAAGGAAGAAAAGATGCCTTCAGAAAAGAAGGCTATGGGTAGATATATAAAATCTAATCATGAACACAGGAGGGCAAGGAGATGGAACGGGTAGGGAGAGGCAGGGGCTGTATTTACAAAAATTGGGTGGAAAGGTCAGTAATTTTCAGCTTAGAGAAGTGAAGGCTGAGAGGATGCAGTGATGAAAAGTTAATTTCTAAAGAAGTACAAAGCCTGTCTGGAAAAAGTCCAGCCACTGTTAATATAATGAGAATGGTTTGCACAACATCGATGTAACCTGGCAGCCAAGGAGAATGGACTGGAATGCACATGTGTGAACAATGAAAACTTCACTGTACTAGTCAGTGGGGGTGGTAGATGCTACTGAGTGAGTATGTGTACTGTGTGGACGTCGCATTCAAAATGACTGAGTAAGTAGAGCAATGAATCTGCATTAGATTTTGTGTTAAGCTTGAACATTCCTCCACAGAAAATATTTGGATGATTCAGAAAGCTGTAGCTATGGGCAACTGGTGATTGGCAGCTTCATCATGGCAATACAGTTGCTCATACATCACATCTTGTGCAGAGTTTTTGGTGAAATATGAAATTACCCAGGGGACTCAGGCCCATTACAGCCAAGATTTGGCACTATGTGACTTGTGACCTTTCCCAAAACTAAAATCATCTTTGAAGGGAAGAGGTTTCACGCTGTCAATGAGACTCAGGGAAATACGAAGAGGCAGCTGATGGTGATTGGGAGAGCTGTGTGAGGTCTCAAGGTCCCTACTTTGAAGGGGACTGAGGCATCATTGTCCTATGTACATTTCTTGTATCTTATATCTTCTTCAATAAATGTGTCTATTTTTCATATTGCATGGCTGTATACCTTTTGGACAGACCTCGTATTTGTTGAAAGTTAACCATAACATAATGCAAGGAAGTCTCACTTCATAGAATGGATCTTTCTTTCTTCCTTTCTTTCCACAGAGAGGAAGGGTGGGGGGGAGAGATCAACTGGTTGCCCCTGCATGCACCCCAAACCCACAACCCAGGCATGTGCCCTGACCAGGAATTGAACCCATGACCCTCCAGTTTGTAGGACAATGCTCCAACCAACTGAGCCACACTGGCCAGAGCTAGAGTGGCTGTTTCTTACTACTCAAGAATTGAGGCAAGCTCTGAAAATACAAATTTACAAGGATTATATGTTTACAGTTGATAGAACTGGCTATAGAGGGAACAGAGAGATTTTTATTTTTTTGAATTATTATCTGATTTTCTGAGTTCCCATCAAAGAGGACAAACAAATGTGCTCTTTGAAAAGATGCTTCTAGGGGTCTCTGTCATCACTAGTATCCTGACTCAGAACAGCAGCCCTTCTGTGTTTATAGAAGAATGTGCATGTATCTGGTCTCCCAGGGTTGGGTATGTAGAAGAATCCACAGAGGATGCCAGAACTTCATTCAGGGCAGTCATCAGTTCATACCTTTTTGCTAAAAGGTATGAGGAGGAGGGCCATCCCCCAGAGGTTTGCAGAGGTCACAGGGAATATGGTGGATCCACAGCTACTGCCAGTATCCAGTGCCACTGGCCACTAAGTTTGAACTCTGTGTGGATGGAAAGAACATCGAGACACACAGTGAGAAAGAAGAAGCCAAGACACCCTATTAAATAAGCTTCTCTTGGTCTCCAGTCACTTCCACGGAGAGACCAATCAGCAATGGATAAGAATGAGATCCTTTCATGTACTTAACGTGCAGCGTCCAGATAATCCAAGGACCATTTTGTCTTGGGTTTTTAACTTCCTTCTCTAAACATAATACAAAATATCATTTAGCCATGTGATTCAAGGATCCCATTGATTTCCAATCCAATAAGCACATTCCCCTAAATTATTTTACAAATGACAGAAGCATCCAAACTTTAATGTCACAGGAATGCATGGATATAGATGAGTTGGTGTTTAAATGGAGTCTCTAGGTCCCAAGAGGGCAGGGTCTGTGTCTGCCTACTTCATTGTCATGTTCTGGTACCTGGCTTAGTGACTGGCCCATAACAGATGTCCAAAACAATTGGATTAGTAACCAAGTAAGTAATGCAAGAATGGCGTGGGGGTTTCTTTCTCTTCATGGTTACATATGCTAAGTAGAGTTAATGGGTTTAATGTGTCAACACCTATCTAATGGTTATTTAACTCTGAGATATAATGCAGCATGGTTTAGTTTGTTCCTTAAAGAAAAAAAAGAAAGAAAATAAAGATCCCACTAGGCAATTTTGGTGGAAATGAGCATCTGGGGAGAAGGAATTAGATTCCTAATTGGAGGCTCTAAGAACATTCATGCTCGAATTCTTCTGGGGTGAGAGAGTATCACCCTCCAGATCTTAAGAGTTCTTAAAAGGGAGGTATAGTATTTCAGAAACAACTCTTTCAAGCCTTAATGCCTTTCATCAAAGGCTTTTAAAGCACTTTGCCTTTAACAGGGTCCATGTCTACCTCCTGCCCAGCTTACACACATGCCTCCCTTTGAGGTCAGGGGAGGCGAAGAGTAGTGAGAAAACAAGCCAGTGTGTGTCGCGGAGGCTGCAAACGGGCCGCATTTCAGCCTTCATGTGAGCGCGCACCTGAAACTTCAAAGACGCAGGTGGAGGCCAGAAGGAAATGAAGCATGAGGTCCAAAGAACACCAGCTGCCAGACCAAGGAATCTTAGGTCTCACCGTTAGGGTCCTCTCAAAATGAAATAGATCACCACGGGAGGTAGTGAGGTCCTCGTCATTGGAGATATTCAAGTTGAGGCTGACTGACCACTTGGTGGCAATGCTGTGACGGGTGGGACGAGCAGGACCTACACTCAGGATGGGAGAACCAACTTCCCGGTCTCTAAGAATCCCTACCCCTCCACCTCTGTGAGCCCGTGAATTCACGTCTGTCTCGCCTTCCTTTACCTTCACCCTCATCCACTCACATTGCATCCCTGTTACTGAAGTTCCGCGAATGAAGAGAATGACTTCACCCCCAGAGAAAGTGCCGCTGGAATCAGAAGTGAGATGAGAAGGGAGCTTCTGGGACAGATTTGGGGGCTAGAACACATTCCTCTCTGGTGTTCCCAGGGAGGACGCTCAGCCCCAAAGGAATCTGAATCACCAGCGACCTGGTTGCTCGGGTTCCTCCTCTGTGCTTGTCAAGGCAGAGCACGGCCCTGGTAGATTTCATCATGGTTAATCACGCCGTTCATTGTCGGCGCTGCGTTTTAACGGGGAGCTGTGTCAGAGCGTGATCGCTTCAGGGAAATAACTGTGACTGCAGAGGGAGCGAGTGGCTCTCAGAATCCCCTCCAGGTTTGTTGAAAGCCACGCTGCTGGGCACCGCCCTCAGATTTTCTGATTGAGGAGGTCTGACTTGCAGCCGGAGAGTGTTTGCTCTTTTTTAGCAACTTTCCAGATGTATTAGTTTTCTAGTGCTGCTGTAACAAATGACCACAAATTTAGCGCCTCAAAACAACACAAATTTATGATAAGTCTGGAGGAAAGAAGTCCAAAATGAGTCCCACTGGGCTGAAACGAAGGTGTTGGTAGGGTTGCGTGGAGGCTCACAACCTCTAGGGGAGACCCCATTTCCTTGCCTCTTCCAGCTTCTAGAGGCTTCCTGCCTTCCTGGGCCCAGGCCCCCGTCCATCTCCAAGCCAGCCATGACTGGTTGAGTCTTTCTCATGATGCCATTTCTGTGGTTCTTAACGCCCTTGCCTCTACCTTCCCTATCGAAGGATACTTGTGAGTAGGTTGGGCTCAACTGAATAGTCTTACTTTACAATAAGCCAATCAGCAGCCTTAATTTCATGTGCAAACTTCATTCCTCCTCGCCACATAACATGATCTATTCACAGGTCCCATGGATTAGGACGTGGGCATCTTTGGGGGGTTACGCTTCTGCCTGCGCTGTACCAGGTGCTGCTGCTGCTGGCCTGGGGACTGTACTTTGAGAACCTCTGATTTAGTGGCTCGAGGGACAAATTATAGGCTGCAGAGTTACAGGGAGGGTTGCTTGTCAATAAAATTGGGCAGAAATGTGCATGTCTTATGGAAAACTAGCATTTTGTCTGGTTTAAGATTCTATCAGACTTTTATGCAAAATGTTACTTCATAAAACATTAGTCCCAATATCCTCGTGGACATTCAAACAGAAGGACCTAACCAAGGCTTATTTCCCATGAGTTCAGCTTCCCACCCAGCCTCCGTCAGTCTAATTCACCTCTCGCACCTGCGTATAAGTTTACCTATTGCGTGAGTCCCTGCTCCATTTTAAGGCTCAGTTTGGAGTCTCCCTCTGCCACAATGCCTTCCCCAGCTGTTCTAGCTGAACATTGTCTTGCTAGTTTACTAAACATCCTCACACATGAAATCATTTATTCCCCGCAACAGTGCTGTGAGGTGGGTCGTAGTTCCATCTTGCAGAGGGAAAGAAAAAGGCAACAACAAATTTTAGTGAACCGCTCAAGTTCATCCAGCATTAGCAGGTCTGGGGGCTCAGTCTCTGCAAAGGACTAAATATTCATCCCCCCACTCCAAATTTATATGTCAAACCCCGACCTCCTATATGATGGTGTTTAGGGGCAGGGCCTTTGGGAGGTGATTAGGTCATGAGAGTGGAGCCCTCATGAATGAGATTCCTTTAGAGAAGAGACCCTAGAAAGTTCTCTGGTCCCTTTGGCCATGTGAGGACACAGCAGAAGATGACTGTCAATGAACCAGGAAGTGGACTCTCACTAGACACTGAATCTGCCAGTGCCTTGGTCTTGGACTTTCAGCTTCCAGAATGGTGAGATATAAATGTTCGTTGTCTGAGCCGGTCTGTCTGTGGTATTTCTATTGTAGCGGCTCCAGTGAATGGAGATAGTGTCTCAAACTGTGACTCCCAGTCTGAGTGTGTCCAGTACTGTGACGAAGGACAGGCATTGCTAGGGGAACTCGTAGCTGGGGACTCCAGGTTGACTGCCCAGGTCTCAGCCTCGGGTGAACAGGGCGTCCTCTGCAGGCTGTGACTTCCTTTGAAACTTCTTTTTTGTCAGCCTATGTCAAAGGCAAATCCTCTCTTGTTATGCTGTTCTTTATTGGGCAGTGTTTATTATTATTATTTTTTAAATATATTTTATTGATTGTGCTATTAGAGGTGTCCCAATATTTTCCCCCATTGCCCCTCTCCAACTGGTATCCCCGTTCCCCCCAGCAATCCTCCCCACTTAGTTCATGTCCATGGGTCATGCATATAAGCTCTTTGGCTTCTCCATTTCCTATACTGTTCTTTACCTCCCCCTGTCTATTTTGTACGTACCAATTTGTACTTCTTTACCCCTGCACTTCCCCCCCATTCTCCCTCTTCCCCCTCCCAGCTGATAGCCCTCCAGATGATCTCCATATCTATGATTCTGTTCCTGTTCTGCCCCACTGCTTAGTTTGTTTTTCTGATTCAGTTGCTGGTAGTTCTGAATTTGTTGCCATTTTCACGTTCATAGTTTTGATCTTCTTTTTAAAAAACTCTTGTAAATGGAAATAGAGTTTCTTGCTTGTGAATTTAACTTGTCAAATATAAATGCTGTCATTATAATTATTAGATACAATTGCGATGAGCCGCTGTCCTTCACAGCTTCTTCGTTCCTGGAGTTTCAAACAAGGAGACTGTTGGAGCGAAGAGAATCACAGGTTTGAAGAAAGGTTTGTTAAAATCAAACACTGCCAGCAATGTGTTTTCTGCAATATAAAAACTTTGTGTACCAAGCCATAGATGGTCATTATTTTTTCTTTCATTTAAAAACAATTCTTGATCCTCAGTACAAGGATTCTGACCTGGGCGAAAGGTTATACAACCAGACTAGCTTCTTGGGCTGAGAGACAGAAGAAAAGCACCACAGATCTATAAAATATAACCCTAGGGTAGTAATTTTGTAAATCAATTGTGCGAGTTGATGGTGACTGAGCAACAGTCCTTTCTTTTTTCTCCAGCAAGAATGTATTTTACTGGTGGGTGGTTTGAGTTGGTGAGTGGGAGAGAAAACCAATGGATAGGTATGGAATTAAGCCACAGATCCTAATGCTTCCTTCTAGTCTTTTTAACCTCTGTCTTCCCTAGAAAACTCCCTGATGTGTCTGTGTTCGTTTACTTGAGAATGTGGGTGAACAGACTGGGACTGATGTTTGCCTGCTCGTTTTAGCAAAGCTCGTCGGGTCAGTTCCCCTTAGTAGCTGTGAGACAGTGCCCAGCCCCTGACGTGCACCTGTCATCAGAAAGGGAATTCCTCCTTGTTGCAAATGAGTGTGATTGCTTGTCAGGTGAGGGAGCACTGTGAACCCTGGGTCCCTGCCAAGCTTGTGTGGGTTTGGCTGTAGGAAGTATTCTGGGATATAAGGGGACATCCTGTTGTAAACCCAGGGAGTGAAATTCACTGTAATGTGATTAATACCATGACGGAAGACGCATCTGCTTCACATCCTTAGGTTATGCCTTAAACATTTGGAAGAAATGTTCAATTAATCGATTAAAACGTCAGCATTCAACAGAAGTTCTTAATGTACTTCATGTCCTGATGCACTGCCAGAACATGAAATTAATATGATAAATTTCCTCCTGAGTAACAGCCAATGAGTGTCCACAAAACAGTTCTTAATTTTTCAGTGTTTACCAAATGAAGACACTTCTAGAACAAGAGGCCCAGGTTCTAGATCAGTAAATCATCATGACTGTAGAAGGGGATGCCATGCTCTGCCACGATGGTAGAAGAAAAGGATGGTGAAGAAAAGGAAAGGAATTAACACTTGCGGGGTGTCTTTAAATGTACTACTACATTTAATCCTCGAAAAACCCAATGAGGGAGTTGCTATAATAATCCTCATTTTACTGATGAAGAAAGAGAGGCTTAGAAAGCTTAACAAACATGCCTAAGGTGGTGCAGCCTGCGAATCCCAGAGCTGAGCTGCAAACCAATCATTTTGACTCCAGAAACTTTTTTTTATCGTCTCCTCACATTGCCAGGAATAAGTTAATTCTTTCTTTCTGAGGACTTCATTCTTCCCCATTTCTGTTTTCTTTATGTTGTTTAATTTTCTAACATTGAATGAGCACTTTGCTATGTGCTAGTCATAATGTTAACAGGCAAGGATTTAAAGATGAGCAAAACTCAGATCTGACCTGTAGTAAACTTGAAGGTATCTCTTCTTCTTCCTCCTTCTTTCTCCTCCCCCCACTTTCTCTCCTCCTTCTCCTTCTTCTAAAAGATTTTATTCATCTGTCCCTAGAGAGAGGGGAAGGGAGGGAGAAAGAGAGAGAGAGAAACATCAATACATGGGAAAAACATTGATTGGCTGCCTGGGAACCTGGCCTACAACCCAGCATTTGCCCTGACCGGGAATCAAACAGGCAACACTTCAGTTTGCCGGACAACACCCAGCCCACTGAGCCACACCAGTCAGGGCTGTATCTTTACTTCTTTACTGCCACTTTCCTCTCCTCTGCAAGTTCCTTTTTTTCCTTCCTCCTCCCCCTCATCTTCATCATCACTGGCAGTCATAGCAGATGATGGGCTATTCTACCAAGACTTTGAAAGAACTTTCCCTCTGAATGAAGGTTAACTGCTGAAGGTTGAAAAACTGGAAGGCAACTATGTATCCACTTGTCAGGAAAATTCTGCCTGAAGAAAGGCTCAGTTGAAAGGAAATGGTGCTAAAAATGCCACCCGCATGAGAAGGACAGATGGACAGCCCATCTTCAGAATGAGACAGTGCAAAGCTGGAGAAAGTGAAAAGGACATTTGGTTCATGACACATCCAGAGTGATAGCGATCGGCTGCCACGTGTCTCCAGGTGTGTGCGCACAGCAAGCGAGGTGGCTGGGCAGAGTTCTTCAGGTTAATCTGCAAGGAAGACTAAAGGGCCGGGAAGGGAAGGAGAGGGAATGATTGATTGCAATTTCTAAATAGATTTTCGAGGGGGGTAGGTAGGCTTTACATGCCATCTCAAACTCTGGGCCTGCTCATGAAAATCAAGAGAAGATTTCTTGTTTGAACTATATTTAGACATTCAATTTGCTTTTCATATCAGCTGAATGACATGGATTATTTAAAATGCACACTGCCCGAGGTTCTAGAGAAATTCCTGTGAAATCTTATGGGCTCCAGTGGCAGAGTACAGCCTGCTTTTCCTGGTGTTTCAGTCCACTCCACTGATCTCAAATGACCATATTTAATGAGAATCAAGTTCATGACTATATACTCCCGAGAGGTACTGCCAGATCAGGTGAAATCATGCACGTAAAAGCACTGTTTAAGCGATTCAAAATAGTTAAGAAATCACTTTAAGATCCTGATCCCCAAAACCTTATCCTTTCTGTTGAGACATTTTCTTAAAACGTGAGCTTGTATTTGTAATTAGAAGCTTTACAAAGCTCTCTAAAAGAAGTGATAAAATGGGGTTTTTGTGTTTGTAGGTTTCTTTTTTTTCTTCTTTTCTTTGAATTGCCATCAATCACTATGCTCCTGGATGCTTCTTCCAATGAGAGGTCTTGTGGGAATGTGGAGGTTTCTGGGCGGGCCTTGTTCCCCTGGAGAGGCTGCAGTTCTCAGATGCCGTATTAGTCAGCATTCTCCGGGGAGCAGAGTCAGTGGGCTATATGTGTATCATATTGATGTGTGCAGAAAGAGAAATTTATTAAGGTGTTCATTCATGAGATTTTGGTAGCTAGCAAGTCTGAAATCCATAAAGGTGGCCAGCCAGTTGGAAAGTCAAGCAAGGTGTCTATGTTGTGGTCTGGAGGCAGAATTTCGTCTTCAGGACCTCAGTCTTTGCTCTGAGGCCCTTCAACTAATTGGATGCGGCCCACCCACATTACAGAGCACAGTCTGCTTTAAAGTCTACTGAACACAAACGTTAACCCATCTTTAAAATACCTCCACAGCAACATCTAGACTAGTGTTTGACCAAACGATTGGGTACATTAGCTTAGCCACGTTGGCACACTGAACCACGGATGTCCAGAGGCCAGGGCTACCACTATGTCTAGAGCAGAAGGCTGATAGGGCTTGTCTAAAGCTAAAGCTAAACCCACGCCATGTGGTTGTGGGAACCCGCCCTGCTTGACTGTGGCCTCTTACCTAAATAATATGGACTGTCATGGTCGATCAACCTAGTGAGTCCACAGGGGGTCTGGCCTGAAAGTAGGGTAGCTGGAGCATCTGGGGTGTCAGCGTGGATTCATGTACCCAAATCACAGAATGTCAAGGGCGAGGGTTCTCAGAGGCAGAACCTCTGGCAGTCCACTTCCCATCTTTGTCTGCATTAGAAAAAGGGTCCCCTTCTCCTTCGGAGTGGATATGCCCCTAGCCAGGTGTCCTTGGGCAATGACCCACCTTCCCAGCTGTAAGCACTGGCTTTACTCAAGGAGAACCAAGTCCCATTTTATAGGTGAGTAAGTGACCCCAGATATTGATAAACTTGCCAAACTGTGTACCCCAGATAAGCCTGAATTTAGAATTCCAAATTGTACAATATAACTAGAGTCTGTGTGGCCTGATGACATGTACCCCATTCTTTGGGCGAGGGAGTCAGGGGAGCTGTGGCCAGAAAAGAGCCCTCATCTCCTAATGTTCCCTCCTGCCACTTGTCAGCCCAATTTCAGAATTACGTAACTTGATTATAAAATAAAAATGCTTTCTGAGAGTATTTTCTCATTCATGTGTTAGCATGAATGACTTCACTCAGGTGATGATAATAATTCTTTACATCTAAAAAGCCACCTAATGGATTTCAAAATACACATGGTATTCCCAAGCTAATTCTTCATGGCTGTTGAAGACTTCTTTGAGGAAACTCGTACTTAATGACTTGAAGAAGCATTAAAAACTTTTTTCTAAAAATACTTTTTATTGAAGCATAACATACATCAAAGCGCACAAATAGTAAGTGTAGAGCTCAATTCAGTTTTACAAACTGAATATGCCTGTGCAACCCCTACTCCAATCAAGAAGAGAATATAAGTAGTAACCCAGAATTCCTTCCTCTAAAAGGTTGATGCTAAACTTTTCCTAAAGACCCAGTGTTCAAAGAGATTATAATTTCAAGATAAGGTCTTGGGGTGAGGATGAAGAATTCTAGTCAAGTCTGTGCATCAGACCAGGAGTAGGTCGATCTGTCCTCCACAAGTTAAGACTGAAGGAGATTGTAGCATTATTTACTATAGGCAAGACATAAAAACAACCTAAGTGTCTGCTGATGAATGAATAAAGAAAATATGCTGTATATGTATAATATTATATATAATAGAATATTATTCAGCCATAAAAAATGAAGACATCCTGATACTTATGACAACATGGATGGACCTTAAGGAAATTATGCAAAGTGAAGTCAGACAGAGAAAGACGAATACTGTATGATCTTATTTATATTTGGAACCTAAAAAGCAAACACACAAATAAAAACTAAATTCATAGAAAAAGAAAACAGATTTGTTATTGCTAGAGGTAGGAGGTTATTTGGGAAAGTTGGTCAAAAGGTACAAAATATAAAAACTGTCAGAATAAATCCTAAGAGTTCTCATCCTAAGGAAAAACATTTTATCTTGCATTTATTTTTGCTTTCTCTTTTTACTGTGTCCGTATGAGATGACAGAGGCTAACTTATTGTGGTAATCATTTCACAACCTATGTAGGTTAAGCCATTATGATGTACACCTTAAACAGATACAGTGATGTATGTATGTCAATCATAGCTCAATAAAACTAGAGAAAGAAAAGATAAAATCAAAGAATAAATGAGAAATGTGCTAATTAATTCCTGGACTTTATTGCTTTTAAACCTTTTCTAAACTTAATCTCCTTTGACCTAGTGATTTTGTTTTCTGGAATCTGTTAGAGATTCAGAGAGTTTTTTGTAGAAGTTGAGAAATTGGATTCAACCTAAGAATTCAGCAATGAGATATTGGTTAAATCAATTTTTCATGGACTGGTAAGTGGAATATTATGCAATGATTAAACAAATCAGACCCTTTGCTTAGATGCTCATGATATAGTGAAAAGTGAACAGGCAAGATAGAGGAATTATGTACATATTAGACGATAAACACTCAATTTTTGTTAAAAATGTCTGAAAAATTGGAAGGAAAGACATGAAAATATAAACAATGGTGATTTTCTCCAGGTATGGAACTATAGATTTTAATTTTATTTTCATGTTTGTTTTGTTAGCTTTATAATTTAAAAATTTCTAAATGATTGTATGTTGCTTTAGTAATATTTCTAACTTCTTTATAAAATCTTTTACTTTTGATGTTTGTCCAGTATTAAATAACTGTATTTTTTTTGTAAAAAATAAATATGGGGAGGAAAAATATGCTTGTTTTCTCAACAGGAAAAGACAGTGAAAATTCTTTTTCCCAAATTCTATAGCTTTGACAATTCTTGCGGCTTCACTGAAATTACATGCCCAGCTCTTCTGAAAGTGATACAAACCTTTTGAAAACTGATACTGTAAATGACATGGAGCCAAACCAATGGTAGGCATTTGCCATCCTGAAATGCCTTTGGAATCTTCAGGAAAACTTATACTTACCTGCAGTGGATTTCAAAGTATGTGGGCTTTTGTTTTCTAATTCTTTAAAAATTGAGCATCTAAGACATGGCTCGCCTCTTCACACAACCACATCAAAAATACAACTAAACTATAGAACAATCATCACTCAGAACTGTCAGAAATCAGGTTTAATGGAAGTCTGACAACTACAGAATTAAAGAAACCACATCCATCCGGACTGAGCTGGCAGACCATATCTGAGATTCCATCAATCTGGCTAACACTGTTTGACCCACCTTGCAGGTCCCCAGAGACTCTGCCCCACCCAACTTACAGGCCCACCCAAGGTGCTTTTCTATATAAATGGCTGCTCTTGGCTCATGCTTCAAAACTTCCTAAATTCTCTCAAATAAGCAACAGCTGGCCTCAGTGAGGCCCAGGCCACGCACTAGCAGCAGCCAGCCTAGATTCATAGCTTGGCTTCACCTGGGAATCTCCAAGCCCAACACAGGTAGCAGCCATCTCAGAATGCTTTATTGCTCAGTCAGGGTGGTCCTGGGGAAAACACGGGTGGGGGCTGACCTTGGCCTGCACCACTTGAGAAACCCCAGGGCTAGCGTACCCAGTGGACAGCTACGGACCACATTGGTGTACCACTACTGTGTCCCTGCACAGCTGATCCTCCATAGAGGGCAGAGGTTGGTGGTAAGTGGTCACTGCCAATCCTTGCAGCTGACTGGCTTGGGTAAATCCCTCCCATTGATCTGCCAAGAGCAACCATGCTCAACTACAAGAAGGGAGTGCACTCAACCCTCATGAAGGGTACACCTTGAGTACACGGCTTGGGTGATAGGCAAGGCTGTACCACTGGACCCTACAGGACACCTACTACATTAGGCTACACTACCAAGACATGGAGTTAAAGCAGCTCAACGTAACACAGAAACAAACACAGGGAGGCTGCCAAAATGAGGAGATGAAGAAACATGGCCCAAATGAAAGGACAGATCAAAACTCCAGAAAAAGCTAAATGAAATGGGAGATAGGCAACCTATCAGGTGCAGAGTTCAAAACACTGGTTGTAAGGATGCTCAAGGAACTTGGTGAGGACCTCAATAGCATAAAAAAGATCCAGTGAGAAACAAACAATACACTGATTGAAATAAAGAAAAATTTACAGGGAAACAACAATAGAGTGGATGAAGCCAATAATCAAATCAATGATTTGGAACATAAGGAAGCAAAAAACAACCATGCAAAACAACAAGAAGAAAAATGAGGGTAGTATAGGCAGCTTTCGGGACAACTTCAAGAAATCCAATATTCACCTCATGGGGTGTCAGAAGGAGAAGACAAAAAAATTGGAAATCTATCTGAAAAAGTAGTGAAAGAAAACTTCTCAAATTTGGTGAAGGAAATAGACATGCAAGTCCAAGAAGCACAGGGAGTTCCTAAGAAGATGGGTGCAGAGAGACCCACTCCAAAACACATCATAATTAAAATGCCAAAGGTTAAAGATAAAGAGAGAATTTTAAAATAAGCAAGAGGAAAGAAGTTAGTTACCTACAGGGAGTTCCCATAAGACTATCAGTTGATTTCTTAAAAGAACCTTTGCAGGCTTGAAGGGGTTGGCAAGAAATGTTGAAAGTCATGAAAAGGAGGGACCTAGAGCCAAGATTGCTCTACCCAGCAAAGCTATCCTTTAGAATCGAAAGGCAGATAGAGCTTCCCAGACAGAAAAACTAAAGGAGTTCATCATCACCAAACCATTATTATATAAAATGTTAAAGGAACTCGTTTAAGAAAAAGAAAAAAATCAAAACCATGAACAATAAAACGGCAATAAATATATACCTGTCAACAATTCAATCTAAAAAACAAACTAAGCAAACAAGAAGAACAGAGACAGAATCATGGATATGGAAAATGTTCTGATGGTTGCCAGATAGGAGGGGGTGTGGGGGCAGAAAAGGATAGGTCATGGGGGATCTGGCAAATGCCATAAAAGGTTGAAAAAGATCAGGAACCTTTTGCCAACAAAATGTGCATCTTTGTAGGATGTTGTCCCAAAGCTCATCCAAAGAAGGTTCTATAAAACCAAACCCAAGAAAAGAAGATGCCTCCCAGGAGTCATCCCCTCCACCTCCCTCACTCCACCATCCTCAAGCAGCATGGACAGACCCTGAAGTTCTCTGGCACATCTCCCACTGTCTTCTTCCCCACCCCTGGCATGTTGCTGCACAGGCTCTGCAATGCTCGGGCCAGGCACATACTTCTCCGGTAGAGCACTTTGCTCACTGCAAGGTCATTGCCTGGCCACTGTTCTAACTTCCACATGGCATCTTTACCTCCTTAAGAAAAAGAATTATATCTAACTCAACATTGTTTCCCAGCATCTAGCATGGTGCTTATACATGGTGGTTTTCTTAATAAAAGATATTCAAATGAATGCAAAACATCAAAAAAATAAATAAAAATTGATCACCTATACAGCTTGTGCTTGGTCATTCCCAACCAGAACACCCCAATCCCCATTTATGTTAAATAGGAGAAAGAACTTTTTTTCTTTGCATTTGCAACCCCATGGCAGTGCATGCTCAGGCATATTTGACCAGTTTGTTCAGGTGGGGATGTGGGTGGTGGTGGGGTCATGGACTTGGAGTGAGTTTTGCAACTTTGAACCTTGTGAAATTGAGCGGACATTTTTGTCCTTGGGTTTGCCTCTAGGAATCAAAGCCCAGAGACACACCAGATTTTAAGAGCTGAACTGAACTGCAAGCATGCGGATCAATGTTAACAGAAGAGGAGAGGGGAAGAGGCTGCCACACGGAGTGCTGCCTGGGAGGGCATGGTCAGGTGGGCAGGAGGGAAGAGGCCTCTGAGTAGAGGGACAATGCTTCCTTGGGTCACGGTGGAAGGGCATGGATGGTGAATGATTTTTTTTCTTCTCATAATTGGGAAATGTTAGGGCTCAAAGAATTCTGAGTGATCATCTTGCCCGACAAAGTCATTTTAAGATGGGGAAACTGAGGACAAGACAGGGACTTGGCCAGGGGAGGACCCAGTTCCCAGAAGAGGCAGGATTAAACCGGGGCTCGATTTCCTACCCCAGCATACTTTCTTTGTCTGAGGCCAGGTAACTATTCCAACGAAGTGACTCTCCGAGGGGACCAGGGCGAAGAGCTACTTTTCTAACATAAAATACTTTATCAGGTGGCATAGCCTGTCCTTAAGAGCTACTGCCATTTTCAGAAGCCACGGTCACCTGCTTACTCCTTGTGGTGTCCTCATCCAGCCCTATGGTTTACTGTATAGTCAATGAGGAGGTGAGATGGTTTGTTGAGAAATACAAGGTTTGAGGGATATTTTTATGATTTGAGTTTGGCCAGAAACCAACCCTGAAACAAGGATTTGAGGGCAAGTAGTTTCTTTGTGAGGTGATCCCAGGAAACACTACAACAGGAGAAAGAAGTGGGACAGGGAAGTGAAGGAAGCCAGTAAATGGGGTTATCAAATCAGCTGCCACTGTGGGCAACTGAAGCTCGGTTTTGCTGGGGACTGCGGGGGATGGTGTAGGACAGACCCCTTAGAGCAGCTTTCTCAGCTGCAGTCCTGTGGATGTTTAGGGATGGACAATTTTTTGGTGTAGGGGCTATCCTGTGTACTGTCAGATGTTCAGCAGCATCCCCGGTCTCTACCCATTGGATATAAGTAGACTCTTTCCCTCACCCCCAAGTTGTGACAGCCCAAAAGGACTCCAGACATTGACAAATGTCTCCTGGGGGCAAAAATTCCCAGAGTTGAGAAACACCTAAGAGTTATTCCAATCAAGAGACAAATAAACCTGGATATGGAGTATTTATCCTCTGACTCTCCATCTGCATTGGTAGGGGGATGTTTCTGGGGACCTTATCTTTTTGAAACCCAAAGGCCATGCATGTTAACTTGGTCAGAAAGAAAGCTCTCAGGTAGAGATTTTCAGAGTAAATAGCTGGTAGCATTTGTGGGTAGGTTCTGAAAACATGGGTGGGGCACAGACAACATCTACCATATGTGGTTATCTGCTTTATTACTTATTCATTTAGTCATCATTTCTCCATTCATTCTACAAATGTTTATCAAAGATCTACTGTGTGTTGGGCATCAGGCATGCCACAGGAGATTCAATGTTTAATGATATGCAAAAAAGTGGGCTTTGTTCCTATTTTTACATCATTAGAAGTAACAGTCTAGAAGAGCAGTGGGCATTAATCGCATAATACAAATGAATTTTTTTAGTTGCAACTGTGCTAAGTACTAAGAAAAGATATACAATATGGAAATAAATCAGATTTATTCCTGCGGCCGTTCCTCCAACAGTACCTTTAGGGCCTTTGCGCTATGGTTCCCTTTACCTGGAACATTCTCTTTTCTAGACAGCATTGCTTGTCCTTCACTCCATTTGGGGCTCTGTTAAGCACCTTTTCTTTTAGAGAGGTTTTCCCTGACCACTTTATCTAAAAGAAGCTCTTGTCCTTTTGCCCTTTACCCTGTTTACCTGTGGTTCATAACACCTATCATACCTGACAGGGTTTATATTTAATGTTTATTGTCCATCCCTGCCACATCGATTGCTCTTTCCTTTATGTTTCCAGCAACTAGGACATTCGAAAAATACTTGTGTGAATAATCTGGAGAGATCCACTTGGTCAGGGGTCAAGGAAAACTTTCTGAAAGCATTGACAAGCCAAGCTCCAAACAGAGTAGAACTTACCCGGATGAAGAGAGTAGGCAAGAGCCTCTCCAAACAGCAGGAGTAAACTGTGGAATGCCTCCGCGGATGGACGAGGCATGGAGATCTTAAAGAACCAAAATAAGCCCAGCGTACCTGGAGCAGAGAGAGCATAGAACCATTAGTTAGAATTTTAATCTTGAGACTAAAAACAGGGGAAAAGCTCTGGGATATTTTAAGCAATGGGAAGTTGTGCATGGGACAGTAGAAGAGTGGCAAATACAACCAGATTTCTATTTTAAAAGGATTGTCTGGCTCTAGGATCTAAAATACAGAAGTGGAGCAAGAACAAACACCATCATAGTGTTGTGTATCATCCTCACAACCTTATACCCAACTAGCTGAATATTTGTGTATCTATGTGTGCATATGTCCTTGAGTTCCTAGGGATGGAAAAAGCATTCTTTTGCCCAAAGAGCTTACACAGAGTTCTTCTGCCCTGTGCTCCTCATTGTTGTCCATGTTTATAGTGTCTCTCTAGTTTTGCTTGAGGAATGAGGTGCTGTGTTTACCTCCCTTTTAATGGATCATTTATCTTCTGGAGTCCTTGTTCCTTAACTGATCTGGGTGAAACAGGGCTTGTCCTAGATCCTGAGATCTTGTGGAGGACTGTCTTACTGTTCACAAATATTTGATGCTTTTTCCAAGGGAGGAAACCCATTCTTGCCTGTGGCTTGCTTGGTCTAATAGTGTGACCAGAAAGCGTGTGTTACTTCTGATACAAAAGTTTTCCCAGCCAGAGCATGGTTGTCTGTGCTTCCTTTTGAGTCGTGCACATGCAATAAATGTTTGTTGAAGAAAGGCGAATGAAAGTAAAAAGGCCTAATTAGGTGTTGAGATAGATAGCCAAAGCCTATTCCCAGAGTTTCCACTATCGAGCTGTGCTGTAATTATTTTGCTATTCTAGTGGCACACATATTTCTTAAGGGACCCTGTACAGACAATGTAGAAGTGAAATGATCATTTTTGGAGGCTTATTGAAAGTGTTGCTCCTGCAGGCCTCTGGGGGGAAAGAATTGGGTGGGGCATGGGGAGCACTAATAGGCTAGTTATTTTGAGCTTTAAAAAAAATGTAGAGGCATGGATCCATGGGACAGACTGACAGATCTAAGGGGGGAGAGGGGTGAGGGGCCTGGATAAAAAAGGTGAAGAGATTAGCCAAAGAACATATATACATAGGCCATGGACACAGATGATAGTGTGGTGAAGGACAGGAGAGGTGGGGGTTGGGGCTGGGCGGAGGTGGGCAAAAGGGAAGGGGAAATGGGGGACATCTGTAATAGTGTCAACAATAAAAAAAGATCACTTTCAGGGTTGTGCACCTGAACAGTAGGTTTTCTCTAGAAGCGGTTCTCTCACTTTTTATCAGATGTTTCCCCCACCGAGATCAGAGGAAGGGCCAGCAAATATCTGTTCCCGAAGCGTGGAACCTCAGGACTCTTCTCTGAGACCAGAGAATGAGGGAACTATTTCTACAAAGTTGCAAAGTGCTATCCAAATTTCTCCTTCATATTTGTTCTCTGCAGGTTTGGTTTTGGGCGCTCCCAGATCCTGGAGGCACATCCTCAGGTCTACAAGCTGCCTTAAGAGGGGAGCTGACGGCCTGAGCTGTGCCTGAGGATTGTAGGGGACCATCGCCATCGCCACTGGAACCAGGTGTTTCCCCAGCCCTTCATCTGCAAGGTTTCCAATCAGAGTCTGCTTCCACACTTGGCGCCATACTGCTGACGTGCCGATGCTTCCGGTCCGTGGGAGCTGCGCCCGGAAGGGGCTTCCGTGCGGGAGAGGAAGTGCACTTCAGACTGAGTTCACCTGTTTGAGGCTGAGCCGCGCTTAATGGGATAGAACACGCCCACCCCTGGAAGACCCCAGGGCGCGTTCTCTGTCCCGCTTCTCCAGGGCTTCCCGCAGCGCGGGCCAGATTCCATGGACACTCAGCAGCGTGCATGTGCGTCCCAGGTGCCCATCCGCCGTTGGGGGCGCCTGTTACCTGAAACCAGGTGTGCTGAACTCAGGTCAGGAACTGTTGAGAGTTTAATCTCTTTCTGCTGTTTGTGGCTAGCTGCGTGGCCTCCAAAATATTATTTAATGTCTGTGCGTTCTGATTTCCTCAATGCGTGGTACTGAGTGACCTCTCGGTTGGCTTCCTATGGAACGTGGTGCCATTTGAATGGCGAGTCTTTACCTAAGAGGAGTTCATGGCTTGGGGAAGATCCTGTGAACCTAGGTTTATAATTTATCTTCTCAGCTAGGGCTGGGATTATAACCATAGGAGGTTACACTTGAAGAAAAAGGAAAGTTTCTCTCTAAAAATCAAGTTGTGAAAGTTTTATTTGTGATTGTTCCCCCGACTGCTCAGAGTCAGATTAAAATTTAATTGGCAGTGGTGTTAACTTTTATTGTTAGCATATTTTCATTTTTCAATTACCTATTAGTCTTCATTTTCTATTTTTACTAAACTTACCGGTTTGGCAGTCAAGGTGTAAGTAAATTCAAAAACTAAATAAATGCATGCATAGTTTGAGGGGACATTATGGATTGTTAAATCCAATACGCAGTTTACACATTAAGCAGTTAAGGTTAAGCAGTTAAGTGAAGAGAAGGGACCTGAACAAGTGCCTTCAGCTTGTTAGTTTCAGAGGTGGGCCTGGAAAGCAGGTTTTTTGATTCTTAGACAAATATTCCCTCCTCCATTCCACCATGACCGTCATTCTTAGAAAGTGGAGCTTATCTGTGACAATGGGGAGAAAGCAAAACAAGAGTCTTTGCTTTAGTTTCAGGAACAGGATTTTTAGAATTGAACAGTTTCTGATAACAGGTAGGTCGGTTAATTTGTGCTGTTGATGTCACACATAATGGTGATGCTTGTGACTCTAGGTTATTGGGTTCTTCTGGAGTCTTCTGAATCTGGTGCACCATATCTGGCTGGATGAAAATGAACAACCATCTGTCTTCATCCTGATGAAAATTAGCAGCAGCTCATCTTAGTAATCACGACAGTCTACAGCAATGACAGTAAGTCATATTTTCATCCATCAGTTGAAATATTTTTATATGCCTAGTACTAAGGGCTCAACAAATGTGTACACATACAGTATATGCATGAATCATTTTTATTAGTAAATGTAATATATTATGTTTATGCAGGTAAATGTAATGTATTTTAAATACCGTACAGTTAGAACCATGGATATGGAATGTATAACAAACCTATTATCTGTGTATGTGTATCTTCTGGAGGAATTCTCTTGCCTGGCTTCTGTACATTCCCTTATTTCCTTAATTTCCATATTCTCTTTCCTGACTCACGGTTTTCTTTTTGAATTAAGGTTAAATTAGGGAAGACATGTATGACGGAGAAGGTTGTACACAGCAGTTCTCAAGGGCTCATTTGTACCCAGATGGCCATAAGCAGCAGCCCTGCAGTTCAAATCATGAATTTACTCCCGACCTACTGCTGCCTTTCCATCCTAAACTGAAGGCACAATTTTAGATGAAATAAATCACCCTTTGAGTGTTGAATTTGCAAGTAAATTGTATACACACAAACATGCTATTAGATCATAAAAATGAATCAAACTCCTTGGCAATTTTTTTCACCTAATATTGGGCAAAGTGACAAGACTGAATCCTCAAGAAAGATACTGAGTTCTTCTTTCTCCTTATTGGTGCTGCCTCTGAGCACATATGGTGATGTTGTGGTGTGGGAATGGCCATGTTGTGTTGAAATTCTTTCAGTTCTCACTGATACAAACAGAGTTCTAAATGTATCTCAATTTCTGGGCTATAGTAGATTGTACAATAGCAATACTGCAGGGCAATTAATGTCTCTATCATTTGGAAAATTAATTGGAGAAGATACTAAGCATTTTGCAGATAATCCCCCTCAATGGTAATGTTGTAAATATTTAAGTACAGTTATCATAGTTAAATATGGCTAACTATACTTAAATAAGGTTGACATAATAGTAATACCATATATTTATATGTCATCTTATCTCCAAGAAGCTCCAGGTGATTTAAAAATTGTTTATAAACCTACTTATAGCTCCTAGATTCTCTGGGAAGCAAACCAGGACAGGTTCTGTGAATACTTTTTAAAGACAAGGAATTTGTGATTCACTGAATGACAAATCCAGACTCATCCAGTGTGTCAGTGTTTGAGTTAGACGCTCCTGGCACCCATGTCCTTCCTGTTTTATTGTTTTCACTGGGGCCCTAGAGTCTTCATTCCTATTTGATCGACTTTCTTCCTTGTAGCTTGCTCCTGACACACTGTCACACCATATACTACTGCATGAAGTTCAAGGCAAACTGGAATCCGCGTTGTTTCAGTAAGGGATTGAGACTCTGTCCTCTGCTCACAGGAAATTTTGCCAGCAACCACATCACATTGTTCTGGATCAGTCTCTTTAAATATTTGGTGGTAGCAAAGGTTGAGGGATTTACTGGATCTAGACTTTACCAATGAAGGGAGGCGAAGGGGGTACAATGGGCAGAACATTTGTGATTTTACTGATCTCCGTTCCAGTCTTCAGGTGCCTGGCCTTGGCCGGAGACCTGTGAGCTGAGCTGGAGCCAAGAGAACCTTCCCCGAGAGATGGGGCCTCAGGAAATGCGTGCGATTTACAAAGGGAGGCCTACTGGGACATTTAGCACCAGATCGGTTCTGTAAACTCCTTTCTGGTCTTTTCCTCTTTTCCTGTTACTATCACAGGCTTTTGGAAATTTAAAAATACAAGGACAGCCCTGGTAAAAATTGCTATCATTCTTGAGGCCTTTACTTGTGTGTAGTCATTATTCCCTCTCCTCTCATCTTATGTCCTAGGTTTTAGCAAGTGATTTAACCATTCTGGGTCTCTGTTGAATCAAGTTTAAAAAGGAGGGGTTTGACTAGACCTAGTGGTTTTTAAATGGTGCCTTTTGAACTTCTAAGAATCAGGGGGAGAGCTCTTAGGAGCTTCTAAAAGCATTAAAGAAGCTACATGGGTAGATTTCCTCAGGCTATCAATCCTTTACCTCATTTTTAATTATGGGAGCTTTGCTTTTTATCTGTGTTAAATAGTGCCATTATTTGAAAAAAGGTTTCACCCACTAAAAAAAGAAGTTTAGTTTTACATCTGTCAAGATGGAACAAAATTTTTTTTTCTTTTCTACCCAGAACAAACAAAGATGTAATATATGAAACTACAATTGTCAAGACCGTGGATGTCAGCCCATGCATATGAGGAAACTATATACCAGAGACCAGAGAAAGAATTATCCAAAAGTGTTACAAAGAATAATCTCTGGTGCTAACAGTGTGCCAGGTAAAACACTTGTTTCCACCAGCCAGATTGGAGAGCCTCACTATTCATGGAGCACTGGGTAGAGCATTCAGAAAAGTCTTGTGTCAGTGGTGGGAAATAATTAGCTCTAGGCTAAACACTGCTTTGGCCCTGCCTAACAAGTTTTGAAAACAAGAACGAGAAGGACCAAACTGTTCTCTTATAATTTAATTGTATCCCTGAATAAAGCTCAAAAATATTTATAGGAATATAAAAATATCCAACACCAAACAAAGTAAAATTCACAGTGACTGGAATCTAATAAAGCATTAGCAAGTATGCAATAAAGCAGGAAAATACAACCCATAATGAGGAGAAAAATCAAACAAAATTGACCTAGAATTGACACAGATATTGGAATTAGCAGACAAGGACATTAAAATAATTACTATAACTACATTCCACACATTCAAAAAGTAAAGACAAGACATGGAAGATTATTTTAAAAAAAGCTTACATTAAGCTTTTAGATGTAAAAGCTACAGTGTCTGAGGTGACAAATACATCAAATAGGATTAATAGTAGATTCAACATTGCAGAAGAAAAGATTAACAAATTTGAGGCATAGCAATAATAACTATCACAAATGGCCCTGGTCTGTGTGGCTCAGTTGATTGGGCATCATCCCCGCAAACCGAAAGTTCGTGGTTTGGATTCCTAGTCAGGGCACGTGCCTGGACTGCAGGTTCAGTCCCTGGTCTGGGCCCATATGGAAGGTAACCAATCAGTGTTTCTTTCTTACATCAGTGTTTCTCTCCCTCTCTTTCTCCCCCCTTTCCTCCTCTCTAAAATAAAAAATAATAAAATTAAAAAAAAAAAACTATCATGAAACACACAGAAAAAAGAATGAAAAAATAAACAGAGCTTCAATAAGCTATGAGGAAACTTCAAGAGGCCTAATATGTACATATGCAATTGAGATGGGAGAATGATAAAAAATATTTGAAGAAAATAATTTGATGAAACTTATAAATCCACATATTTTAGTTTCCTATTGTTGCTATAACAAATTACCACATACTTAGCAGCTTAACATAATGTAAGTTTATTATCTTATAGTTCTAGAAGTCAGAAGTCTGAAATGGATCTTAGGGATTAAATAAATTGTCAGCAGAGCTGCATTCCTTCTGGAGGCTTTAGAGGAGAATTTGTCCCTTAATTTCTGGAGGCTGCCTGCAATCCTTGGCTTTTGTCTGCATCACTCTAACTTCTTTTGTTGTCACATCTCCTCTGTGACTTTTCTACCTTGTGATTATAAGGACCACTTGGATAATCTAGGATAATATTCCCATTTCAAGATCCTTAATTTAATCATATATATAAAGTTTACTTTGTAATTTAACATGTTCACAGGTATTATTGGGTGAATTGTGTTCCCCCAGAAGATGTATTGAAATCCTAATGCATGATACCTGTGAATGTGAGCTTATTTGGAAACAGGGTCTTTGAAGATATAGTTAAGGTATAAATTAAAATGAGGTTATACTAAAGTCGGGTAAGCCTTTAATCCAACATGATTTACACCCTTCTAAGAGAGAAGACAGACATAAAGAAAGATGAACATAATGTGAAGACACAGACACAGAGGAAAGATGGCCATGCAAGACAGAGGTAGAGATTGGAGTTATGCTGCCACGAGACAAAGAACAACTGGGGCAACCAGAAGTTGGAAGAGGCAAGGAAGGATCCTCTCCTAGAGGTGTCAGAGGGAGCCCAGCACCTTGATTTTGGACTCTAAGCCTCGAGAACTGTGATAGGATAAATTTCTGTTGTTCAAGTCACCTTATCTGTGGCAGCTCTAGTAAAAAGGTTGCAGAAATTAAAATGAAGACATTGGTGTGGGACTATTATTCTACCAATTATATCACACATCCAAGGAACTCAAGAGACAATAGCCCAAGAAACATGAAGAAACTTATGTCAAGGAATATCATAATTAAATTGTCAAAATTCACCAATAAATAGAAAAATCCTAAAAGCAGCCAGGGAAAGGGGGACTTCAAGTACAGAGGAACAAGGATAAAGATATCAGCATATTTCTAATCAGAAACAATGCAAGCAAGAAGACAGTGGAACAATGCCTTTAAAGTAGAGTAAGTCCCCACTTAATGTCATCAACAGATTCTTGAAAGTGACCAAAACAACATAATGTAACCAATTTTACCATAGGCTAGTTGATATAAACAGGAGTTAAATTCCTATGGCATCTCATGAATGTTATAAGGAAATGACATTGAATAAAATGATATTTGAGGACCTGCTGTACTGAAAGATAAAAATTGTCAACATTGCATTCTATACCCAACCAAAATATCCTCTGAAAATGAAGGCACATGGACATTTTCAGACATGCAAAAGCTGAAAGAATTCATCACCAGCAGGCTATCATTACAAGAAATGTTAAAGGAAGTCCTTCATGTGGAAAGAAAATAACCCCAGGTGGAAATCTGGAGATACACTATGGATTGAAGAACATCTGAAATGGTAACTCTATGGATAAATATGTAAGACTTTCCCCCTTGTAATTAGCCTTTAAAATATATAATTGATTGTTTAAAATAATAGCAATATAGTTATTATATTTTATAAAATGTGTAAAAACAAAATGTATGACAACAATAGCACAAAGTCCAGGAAGGGAAAAAAGTATGCCATTATTAAGGTTCTTATACTATATATAATGTGGTATGTTGTCACGTAAAGGTAAATTGTGATAAGATACTATATTCTAAAGCAACTGTTAAAATAGTAACAAAGAATTATAGCTAAAATGCCTATAAATAAAAAATGAAATCATTAAAAATAATTCAAGTCAGAAAGAGAAAAGTTAATGAGTACATTTTAGTATATTATTACAGTGAAATACTCCTCAGCAATAGACAAGAGTAAATTATTGATAGGTAATAACAATATGGATGAATCTCAAAATGGTTTTTCTGAGTACAAGACCAGAGAAAAAGGTATACATACCATATGATTTCATTTGTTTAAAATTCTGGAAAATGCAAATTGAGCAAGAGTGACAGAACCTAGATCACTGAGTACCTGCAGACAGGAGAGAGGCAGACAGAAGTATAAGGGATTGCAAATGGACATAGGAGACTCTTGGAATTGTTGGATTTGTACGCTCCCTTGCTTGTGATGATGGTTTCACAGGTGCGTACATGTCAGAATTTATGAAATTACATACTTTAAATATGTGCAGTTTATTGTATGTCAGTTATACTTCTTTAAAATTTTAAAAACACTTTAACCATCAGAGTACTTGATACCTGACTTCTCTTTTTGTTCTAAACAATAAGCATAATTTCTAATGAGGAAATTGCTGATGGTGGTATAAATTATTCTAATCCTTCTAGAAAGCAACTTAGCAATATGTGTCATGGCCCCTAAAAATGTTCATATGCTTTGCCTCATAATCCTATTTTTGGTAATCTGACCTAAAGAAATAATTGAAAAGATAGAATAAATATGTTTTATGGAAATCCCTGCAACATTCGCCTCCTATCCCAAATCCCTAGAAATGGCAAAAAAAGTGTTTTTAAAATCATGCTAAAAAACAAAGGAGTCTTTAGTTGGCCCAAAACATTTGATGACTTTCAGAAAGAGGGGGGATGGTTGGGATCAGATTGAAGAAGGACATCACAACCCAAAATGCATGCAGGATAGAACTTCTGCAAAGTAGATGCGGCTCCGAGGATGCTTCTAGCAAAGAGGTTCTTAGAGGCCTAGTGAGAAGTTTCCTGGGCACCTGACAAGGTGATCAGTTGCGGTTCCATAGCAGAAGCGATCAGGTCTGTTGACCATCTGTGCTCTTCCTCTTCCCGGCCTCCTCCACTCCCAGGCAGTAAGCAACCACTGTGTCTGTCCCCTTAGGCAGGAACAGTCAGTGAAAAGAGGCTGGGAGGGGCCTTTGGTGGCTGTGACATCCAGGTGAAACAATGAGCTCCCACATCAGGAAATAACTGAAGGTCTGCCCAGAAGGAGAGCACATTCTGTTCCTCATTCAGATCACAGGAGACAGGCTAGAGGTCACACTGCACAAACAGCATGTCCTGTTCTCTCTCACAAGCAGGCAGAAGACACACAAAGGTTGATGTGAAAGGAATGGAGAAAGAATATAAAAGGAAGATGCTAATCAGAATAGAGAAAATTTGGCAATGCTAATGCAAGACAAAAGAGAATTCAAGGTGGCTACTCTTAAAATGGTCAAAGAAGAATATTTTAGTGTAATAAAAGAGTTTATCAACCAAACAAACCTTTATAACCCTGAAAACATTGCTTTTAAATTTATAAACAAAAGCAAATAAAATATAAGGATAAATGGATAGAGTCACAATCACTATAAACTTTAACAGACTTTTTAAAAAAGAAATCAATGAATCAAGTACACTAAAAATAAGTAATGGTATAAAATGTTTAAATCAATTATATATATCCAATTTATTATTTTTTAAAAGCACATTGAGCATTCAGAAAAAAAATTTTGTATTAGAAAATGTTAACAAACTGTAAAACAAAAAGAAATCACATAGGCCACATTGACTGATTATGATTGTAAAATTAGGAATCGGGAAGAAAAAAAAACCCAAAGCCAAAAACCAACTATGTTCCTTAAAGTTAAAAATTCCTTGAAATTGCAAAAAAGCCCACTTCTTGTAATACTTGAACTAAAGAGGAAATGAAACTAGCTAGAAATGCAATACTATGAAGTACAACATGTAAGAGCTGTTCATATGGACAAGACAGAACTAGGATAAATATTTGTTATCATGATTCTGCTTCTTTGGAGAAACAAGGAGGACCGAAAAACAAAAGTACTAATCTTTGAACTCAAACTGGATACCTATGAGAAAAATAAAGTCAAAGAATGTATAGTGAGGGAATTAATAAAGATAAAAGTAGAAATTAGTTACACAGAAATAAAAAATGAGTAAAGAAGTTGTAGAGTTGATCTGTGAAACCGAAGGCTCATTCTTTGCAAAGGCCTGTGTGTCTGGTCTCACGTACCCGGGCCTTCGTCCTTCTTCATCGCACCCTCAGCAATCACGTGGACTAACAGGGAAACCCAGGGAGCATCCTACATTTCTACTCGGAGACCCTGAATACTGCGCAGAGTGGATGTAACACACCTGTGGCAGGTGACATTTATCACTTGATTTTATTGAAACCTATACATGACACATTAGGAAATTTGAATGCAGCCTGTAGAACTGTACACACCAGGGATTGTGTGCAAACCCCAGCAGTCTGGATTCTTTCTGAATATACTGTCAAAAATCTGGTACTTGTAAACCCTTGAGTTTCCTTCTTGAGGAAGAAATCCCTTTTTTGTGAGGGAGGCCTGAGGGAGGAATGTGCATTCACTTCGGAATCCGCGACATCCATGTGGCTGTAAGTGTTCAGGGCATTCTTGCTCTTATTTTGATCCCATGTACTTTCCTTCTCATGCCACTTCATGCTCTAGAAAGCCATTGGCCCTTGAAAAATTTGTGAAGGTCACTGTTGCATTATGTTACCACATTCCAGCACCATCGGAGGACCTAGTGTTCCCACTGTGCCAGGATGAGACCGTAAAATCTGACCACTTCCTCCCCCATCCAGATTCTCTGCCCCCCATCTCATGACCTTGTATCTCTCCTGTATCCAAGAGGCTGATAACTAATTAGATAAAGCGATTTGAATTTAGAATTCCTGGATCTAAAAGGACTCTGAGAAATGGTCACATTCACTGTCCTCAACTACTTTGAATCCATGCTCCCCAAAGAGAGCTTTCTGACTTTTGTCTTTTGAATATTCCTACCAGCCAAGTCCTTTTTGTTTAGCTTTACATTTTGTAGTATTTGCAATTAAAACAATAAGAATATGAGCATGCTCCTCCCCCAATTCTGATGTATTTCTCCTGCGGAAGTGTATTCTCCTAGGGACGATCTCTGATACATAGTGCCAGGTTTGGGTTTGCATTTGGTTGTATGTAACAGAAGCACAAATGCAAGGGCTAAAGCAAAGAAAGCTTTGCTGAATTCCCCAGTAATAAAAGTCCAGAGGCAGCTGGTCAGGCTGGGGCTGCTTCTCAGGGAAGCCACCAAAGAGTCAAGTTCCTCACCTGGATGCATTGCCTCCCTGAACTAAATAAAAGTTCTGCTAGTAAGGAAGATGGGGAGAATAGGTATCTGAGTGGGAATTAGCATAATCCAGCCTACCCATTTCGTAGATAAAGAAACTGAGGTCCAGCCCTGGCTGGTGTGGCTCAGTGGGTTGAGCACTGGCCTGTGAACTGAAAGGTCACTGGTTCGATTCCCAGTTGGAGCACATCCTTGATTGCATGCCAGGTCCCTGGTTGGGGATGTGTGAGAGGCAACTGGTCCGTGTACCACACACCAGTGTTTCTCTCCCTCTCTTTCTCCCTCCCTCCCCCTCTCTCTAAAAAATAAATAAAATCTTTTTTAAAAAAAGAAAGAAACTGATGTCCATACAATTTCAGTGACTTACCCAAGGTCATGAAGCTATTTCATAACACAGCTGAGATTAGAACTCAAGACCCAAGACTTCCTCTTATCTGGCACGAAGAGGATTCTCGAAATCCCCCAAATTTGACATACTGGCATATGTCTCTGCATTTTGGAAACTCAGGCCAATGTGTCTGCCCAACCACCTGGATACCCCACGCTCCTAAACTCCGTTTAATCATACTCATCCTGCCTGACACTTTCGTTTGACTTGAAGGTAGCAATTTCAAGAACTTGGGGAAAGCTACATTGGGGGTGTTGTTTGGCCTGAAGGTTAAGTCTTCAAAGGTATGACTCTTAAGCCTCTTCGTAATTTCCGCTGACCTAGTGATAGCTCGCCCTTACCCACCGTGCTCTCTTTTTCCCTCTCTGCCATTTCCTTCCTACTGCTCACTGGGATCTGCTTTGGTACTTGCTCTCCATGGGCTAGAGTTGCATTTGGAGGCCATCCTTCTGCGCTCTCTGTTCTCATACCTCAGCCTCCAATAGGTGAAATTAGAAGAGTTTTGTTGTTGTTACTATTCTGTCATCATCATTCTTAGGGGACTCACAAGTCCGTCGTAGGAATTATGCCTCTTGTTGTCTCACCTTTGGAGTTACCCAGCACTTTGAAAAAGTACTCACACACAGTAGTTTTTCAAAAGGTATGTGTTAGATGAATGGCTCTTCAGAGGACGTCTAGGAGGGAGGTCTAGGGACCTGTAGAGATGTGTGTTGCCTAGTGCCTGGCAAGCCCCCTGATGTGATGTCTGCAACTTATTTTTAATTATGTCAGAATCAATAACATGATATTATTTGAGCGTTGGCTTAGGCTACAATCTAGACATGGTCAGAAGTCTCCCCAGACTCTCACATGTTCATCTTTGAAACAGGGAAACCTCTGTCTCCTCTAAATCCCAAGTGCTGCCTGTGTAAACCCTTCTTTAATCCCTTCCAGCTTACTGAAGAACTTCCGTGTACCCAGGCTCTTGTATCTTCAAGTAATATTTCTCTGTTGTCTTACTTGGTGGTGCCCCCAGGCCATTGGAAGGCAAGACACTGTGTTGAAAACCCCTGCAAAATAAAAGAAATACCTGGGAAACCCAGAAAGGATTAGCAATTGGCTGAGGTCAAATTATTTGAACATCAGCTTCCCCATCATGAAGAAGAGCCTCCAACTGAAAATGAAATCAGCCTATTAATAACCATTTGTTTCTCTCTCTGCACACACCAGTTGGCAAAACTGTTGCCTGCTTCCAACCAGTACATTCTATTCATTTCTGGTTGCATTCTTGTCATCCTCATTCAATACGGAGATTTTTTGTTCTGGAGCTAATTAGTTTCAGCTGATATTTACTTAGCATCAAACTTTTGGAGATAAATATTTACAAGTAGAGAAACCAGTGGGTGTGACAGAGTCTTTTTTGTTTTTTCTGTGTAAGTTTATGCTTTCCTTACTGGTTTCTTTTTACATGTATTTCTAAAGAAGATGATACAGAAAAGAAATTCCAAATCTTATGAAATATGTCAGCCATAAGAGGATAAGGGCTTCATAGGAGAGATGAGAGAAAAAAATCATTTGCCAACCTCTAGGGGTAGTTTCTAAAGAAAATGTATGGCTTTATTTCTATTGCAGGAATGTGTTGGACGGATAAAAAATAAAAGTCCCGTCTTGGCATAATTATCCCTGTTCACAGCCGAGAGCTTGAGGTTTCTGCACTGGGGACCTGAAAAGTTGTCAGTGTTAATAAAAAGAAGTTTTCCGGATAGTGGTTTTGGTGCACTGTGTGCAAGCATATGCTATTCCTAGTGTTTGGTGAAAAAGAGACTATGATATGGAATGCATTATAGAGAAGAGCCAGAAATAACATCTGTCTCGCAAATAAGGGAAACGATCCCATTTCATATCTCTTCTTATTTGGCAGCATCATTTTTTTCCTTTACTGGAAAATTATAGTTTTGCGTAGTTTGTAGAAGTAACATTGAAACATCACTTGTGATTTTAGATTCGAATGGGACCTGCTTAATAAAACACACAAAGAATTAGAGAACTATTATAATCACTTCCGAAACCCCAGAAGGTCCACATTGGCTGGGCAGATCTGTCGTCTGCCCAACTTCTCCCGTTTAAGAAGTTTACCAGAGGAAATCACTGCTGCCCACATCATGTATACAGATTATCTTTACCTAGCCATACAGATGTTTTTGAACTTCATGCTGCTACTGCTTGGGCAGATTTCTCATTTCTAGAATGAAAATTATAGTCACCAGGGACTAGAGTTTGGTGAACACAGAAGTTAAGCACACTTGGCCACTTATCCTAGGGATCTTCTTGGGGAAGAAAGAATGATTAGGGGGAAAAAACAAACCAACCCAGTTTTCTGGTTTTAATTTTATGTAACAGGGAAATTACTTATTTCAACTATAAGCTAAGCCCACCTACTTACATTTTACCCTTCCAAATACCTGAACTCTTCTGCAAGTCCAAAATGTGCTTATGTGAATGTGGCTGTTTGGGCGTATGTCTCACGACAACTCTGTTATTTTCACTAGGATTTGTCTTGCTCTTGGCCCTCTGCTGTGCCGCAGCTGTTTGATCAGATGGGTTTCCATATTTCAGAAGGGGCTGGTATTCCCTGCTGTTATGACTGCGCTTGATGAGCCACCAACCTTCAGTTATTATCATTATTATTGTTTGGTTAGAGATCGCAGTTTTAAGAAATTGTAATGTTCTGTCATGGGCCATATGGGCATGATAGAGAGGACAGTGGCATTAGGGATGGTGGTGCTGGAGATTTAGTTGGTGGTGGTGGATATAGTGGTGTTTTTGGAAGTGGCAGTGGTGGTGATGGTGGCAGTGATAGAGGCAGTGGTGGTAGTGGAGGAATGGACGTGGTGGTCTTATTGGGGGTCAGTAGTGGTGGTGGTAGAGGTCATGGGGAAGGTGGTGCTGGGGTGGTGAGACTCTCTTGCCAGGCTCAGTCTATGGAAGGAGTTACACATAAGAGGCACTTAAGGCTTAAACAGTGGTGGTCAAATTCTTACTATTTAAGGTTTGGTCTATAGACCAGTGGCAATTACCACCAACCAGGTTTTTGTTAGAAATGTAAAAGCTTGGGCTCCATCTCAGACTAACAGAATCAGAACCTGCATTTTAACAACATTCTCGGGTGATCTGTATGCCCATTAAAGTTCTAGAAACACTAGTATAAAGGAGAAATAACTACAAATACTTTTTACTCTCGTGGCCCTATATACCTGCCCTGTCTCCTCCTTCTGAGGGAATCTCAGCCTTCATTGGCATATGGGATCGGGGAGGTCAATGTTTGGCTGACCAATAGGAGATTATTTGACCCATACTCCAGGGTCTAGAATCAGGCGTAAGTATGGATCCAAGTGACACCTTTTCAAAACCTGGAGTCTGAGTTTCCTCATCTAAATATATCTTCTCTAAAGATTGCCATGATGCCCGAAGTTCCCATTAGCTTGACTTTTTAAAGAAGGCAGCCTTTTAATCAGAAAAGACATTTAGGCACCACGTCAGGGCACTGATTGCATTATCTGATTCCTACATTAGCACACAGAGAATCCTGGGACTTAGACCCACTCCATGCGGGCCCCTTAGAGAAGTCCGTGGAGGGCTTGCCTATCTTACCTGAGACACAGAGGGAACCCAGGGCACAGTACCCACATACACACATCAAGATTAATCACGTTGGCAGAAATTCCTGTGTAGTGTTAGTGGTATGTGCATTCATTGTGAGAGGAGAGACAGGGTTGATTTCTACACATGGATCATTTGGGCTTATCTGTGCTCCACGCAGTGCTGGCTAGGTTGGCCTCATCGAGACCAGAAGACATGTTTTCAAAATGGCCCATTCCTGTGAGCAAGTTGGTGCTTAGGTAGGGCTGTCAACCAGGGCCTTGGTTCTTCTCCATATGAGCCCTTCTGCTGGGCTTCCACACGGCAGGGTGGTTGGGTTCCAAGAGCAAATGCTCCTGAAGACTTGGGCAGAGGCTGTAAAACTTTTTATAATCTAGCTTCTGAAGTCCCAGATGTCATTTCTTTGTGATTGCCTTTCTTTTGTGTGGGTGTCATTTTTATCTGTATATCCCAGTGGCTGGTGTATTTTTTTGAACATCATTAGCACGACAGTAACTAAATGAATCAATAGTCTTTCCAGCACTGATGCTCTATGCGAAATTCTAAGTGGGCTTCCCTAACCACCTTAGTGCTGAGTTTTCTTTTGGGTCTTCTCACTACCAGTGCCAGCGCAACTGCCACAATAAGAAACACCATTCAAATGCAAGCATTTACAACAGGCTCATAGTATTATCTTTCTCTGGGTTGTTTGCCTTTTAACTAGCGATTGCACGCTTGTTTGACCTAAATCAAATCACCGTATAGTTACTGAGAATCTACTATCTGCAAAGCCATGTGTGGGGCTGTGGAAGTGCCAAAGTAGCATTAGACATGACTTACCCCCAAGGAACTTAAAATTTTGCCAGGGAAGGGAACCCAACATACATTAGAAACAACAAAATACAAGTGCAATGTTAAACTTTGATTTTGAACACAGGGTGTCTTATGCAGGGGGCCTCACTGCCAGGGGGGAAAGTAAAGGCAACTGGAAGGGCCTGTCTGTCTCCAGGCTGGGCTCCCCGGGGGTGCTTCGTAAAGATCCCCCATGATTTGGCTCTTCTGTGGGAGAGGTTGGCAGGTCTCAGGAAGCTGTGACCCAGAGAGATGCTGAGGGGGGAGGTGGTGGCAGATAAGGAAGACCCATGGAAAACCTCACTCCTTGTGCTTGCAGATGCAATCAGGTGACCGAAGAAATTGCAAAGCAGGTATGAGGACATGGGAAATGTCGCTGCACTCACCTGAGTTGGGCAACCAGGTCTCGCAGGTTTTGTCACCATGGTAATTTATATGCCTCCTCTCCAAGTGGCGCTGCTGGTGCTGGGATTTTCAGAGAGTGACAATCCAGATTTAAGCCATGCCCAAAAAACTCTGGAAAACCTACCTTCCCTTTGACTCTTTAGTGGAAAACAGGTCAGGATATGAGAAAAGGAAAATTGGATAGGGAACAGAAATTAAAAAAAAAAATCTACAGAATATGGAAGAGTTAACAAGCAAGGGAAGCACGTGGCATACATTTAAATATACAAGTTTAATGCAACCCTCATAAAAAAATAAAACAAATGTACCAACTTTCCATGTATGCATACAGGGAGACCACACAGTGTTTGTCATAAAATTCAACAGGGATATATTTCTGGAGCCTCCAACCCCCTCCTATTCCCACGTCCTCCACCCTCTCAGAGAAACAAAAAGGCAAGCAAATCTGTGGGCTGGTGGGCCAGAGGACTGCAGAGGAATCCCACTGGCTTAATGTAGGACTAGAACTGTGGCTTTTAATTCTGGACCAGGCTTGTTGCCAAGTCCCACGGAAAGCAAATGCACACCCAGTGTTTTAGCCAAAGCTAACACTGAAACAGGGCCCATTAGTGATTTGTAATTCGTTATTCCTCTTGGTACAGTTACTACGTCATCTGGAGCTAGGTAGAAACAATTTTAATGGGGGTGATTTATATCATTAGCTAACTACTGGTTTGTTCGTTCGTTCATTCATTCATTCATTTCTCCAGTTACAGTCTTGTCTTTGTGCTAGACCAGCACACCATATGTATTTGTCTTATAGCATTTATCCCATTGTATTAGTTTCTTTTCTTCTTGAGGGCGCACAACTCAGCCTAAATTTACCCACCTCTTTTGTCATTAGGTATGGCCATGTTTCTGAGTTCTGTCTATAGGAATGGGAGCCATGGAGTATGTTCCACATACAGACCTGGCCCATAAGAAAACTTCTCATGGGAGATCAACTGTACCCATCTCCCCTTCTAGCCGACCAGAACAGAGGCGATGCCCAGTGAAATCGTGTAAATTTTTTTGTTGTTATAATGTGTTCATTTAGTTTTAGTATTAGGGATATGCTGGCCTCATAAAATGAGCTGGTGAGTGTTCCCTTCTTTCCTGTTTTCTAAAAGACTTTGTGTAAGACTGGAATTAGTTCTTCCATAAATATTTAATAGAATTCACCCGTGAAACCATCTGCGCCTGGAGTTTTGTTTGTGAGAAGGTTTTAAATAATAAGTTCAATGTATTTAATAGCTATAGGGCTTTTCACATTTTAATTTTTCTTCATTATCGGGAAGGTGCATTTTTTAAGAATTTGTTCATGTCATCTAAGTTGTGGAATTCGTTGTTTTTCATAATGGTCATTTATTAACCGTTTGATGTTTATAGGGCTTGTGGTGGTAACCCTTCTTTCATTTCTGATATTGGCAATTTGTGTTCTTAATGTAACTTTGGAAGCCAAATGTTGAACTTGCTGAAAGCCACAGGATGAAATGAACCTTGGTCTTTGAGTCACCTTGTGGTGGAGAGCTGCCAGCTAATCAGAAATGCGTGCATCTTGTTGTTACCTGAGCAAGAAAGAAACATCTGTTACAGCAAGTCGCTGAGATTTGGGGGGTGGGGGAGGTGACTTGGTACAGCAACTAGCATTCCCTTACCTTACAGGTTTCTGTGTTTATATTCCCCACTCTACCGTCACCTCTGGAGGCCAAGGGCCGTGATAATACTGTGGTATTTGTTCCAGTGCTTACCGCAATACTTGGCGAATATTAGGTTCTCAGTAGATCTTCCTGAATATATTGATAAATGAATGACTGAAATGTTTCCCATGGGCTTGGAGCCTAGACGTTTTCTTTCTTGGGATGGCTGACTCAACTCCGAGCCAGGGCTCCCAGGAATGCTCAGTGTGGGCTCGATGGATTTTTTCTGTCCTCCCTATCCTCTCTGCACGTTCCCCTGCCTTCTCCTCGTGATGTTCTGTGCTCTGCCTTTATTCAGAAACACACCTCAGGGTCACGGACAGAGGCCTTTACAGACCTGCAGTCTCTTCAGTTCAAAACCCACCAGAAGGGAGTTCAGAATGAAGCAGACATGGGCTGGGCTTATGTGTGCTTTTGTTTTTTTTACGAAAACGTACCAACACAAAGTCAACCCATGAAACAACAAGGGCACTCAGAACTCCATGCAAATGATATGTAAAAATAAATCCCAGGAAGGAACATTGAGATTAGTTGAAAGAGCAACTTTTAAAGGATTCTTCCGGTGATGTCAGTTTAATGCCTTTGCATATAAACAATAGACTAATTACAAATTATACTTAAGTAGATATCAGATTGACTACTGGGAAAAGCATATTTTGCTATATCTTAGCATATGTTCCTTTGCGTTTCAGACTTTCACTGAGTCGGACCAGTCCTCCTAACAATAAGGGCTCCCTGCATTTGCTGAGGCTGGGTGCCCCCTGCGGGTGTTACCGCAGTCAGTCCTCATAGGTGAGCAGGGAAACATTCCAACACATGCACTTTGGTGGGCTCTAGGTAACCTTTCCAGTGTTTTTCAATTAATAACACATGGTTACAACCAAGTTTCATTTCAGTAGTGCTTTTTCTGAATTACTTGCTGACACGTTTACTACTCTGTTTAAGGCAAATAGGTGCTGTGCTAATTCTCAGATTATTTTGTTCTTTGTTTTGTCTAATCTATGCTAAAGATTGCCTACAATACTCCCTTTCATGCTTCACATATGTTCTTAGAAAAGTATGCGGGCTTCCTTCAGTATGCAAATACAAATGGCAAATGCGATATTCAGAATACAAATATAATATACAAATACACAAATTCTGCAAATATAGTCTAGAAAAGTTTATTATAAAGCAAACATCATTTTCCATTAATATCTGGAGTTTTATTCATTTCCACCTACTCGTTGTTGGAGAAAATCCTCCAATAGATTGAACTGGAAAATTCTGGCAGGAAGTGTGTTGAAAGGGCATGTTAACTGGATGTCACAGATGGCACTTGTGGGAAGGGTGTGTTTCCTGGAGTTTGCAGCCTTCCCTTAACCATGACCTTGCTGACTGCATGGCCTTTCTCAGCTCTCCTAGTAACCCTCAACCCCCATCCTTTCTTAGCACATCATAGCCCTAGACATTCATACAACATCTGGAAATTCCTTGATTTCATACACAGTTCTCAGAAACTGCCTCCCTTTTCCTCCACTTTGGTTGTTTAGCGTCTCCTAAAGCTGGGCTGTGGAACTGTGCCTCCACCGAAGATGTCACGCCTGGTGAATGAAAGACTCTCATCTGAACATTTCCTAAGTTGGAGGCTTGAGATTCTGTAAAATGCAAATACAATGTGGTTAGTTTAAATTCTGCGTATTTACTAATCACAAGGAGTGTGTCGGAGAGCAGACAGGTAGCAGGGTAAAACCTTGCCAAAAGGTGTTTTGCTTGAATAATGATGATAAAAAATGTTAAGTTTTGTTGAGTGCTTACTGTGTTCCAGATGCTTTTGTAAGTATTTTACAATATGTATTAAATCATTTGATCCTCTCAACAGTCCTATGAGATAAGCACTATTATAATTCCTGTTTACAGATGAGAAAACTAAGGCATGTAAGAGATAACTAATTTATTTTAGGTCACATAGCTTGTAAGTGGTGTCTATACCACACATTCAAATATTTCTTGTTGAAGAATCTTCCTCTTACTTGCAATAATGCATATTGTATCTTTTTGCTGTATTAGAGAAATATTATGATGTTTATTTTTGTCTGAAAATGCCATCCACATAACACAGTTCTACTCTACATTTTAGAGCTATATTTATGTTAACAGTGAAATCATTCTACCAAGTACCCCCAAATAACAAGATCTTGGTTTTTAACCCAGAAATACTAGGTGTAAGTTCTTGATAGAATATTCAACAAGTGGAATTTGAAGCCATCACCATGATTATGATGGTTAGAAAGATTGAGTCTTATTGTGACTAGTGTTCTGCCACTTAATAGGGTACAGTATTACCAAAGTTGGCATTCTTCACTAGTAACCCATGTTGTAAAAGTAACTAAAGGGAAGCTGGCTCCTGAAACTCTTGCTGCCTTGTCTCCTCTGTGAGGTACTGAAAGGGTTAAGAGTAAAAATACATGTGATGTCACTTATAAATGTTAGAGACCTGATCAAATGTTAATAATTTAACTTTACATTGTATTTTATTAAACTTCTATAAAACAGTTAAGTATATTAATTTCTCATGGGTTTATGAAAGTTTTAGATACATACTTTTGAAAGAATTTATTTTTCAGGTTTAATTCTTCCCCTTCTATAATTCTCAGTATTTCTGCTATAGATTAATTGCATTGGTTGCCCAAAGTTTTCATACTTACAACTGTGCAAGAGGCATTTTTGACCCAGCTCTTGACTCTGTGATCAGCCACATGACTTGCTTTGGCCAATGGGAAATGAACAAATGTGGTTCCAAGTATGCATTCTGGACTCAGTCTCTTGCTGCTATTATATCTTTGCCATAATCATGAGCAAATGACCAGGCTAGCCCACTAACAGATTGTAAAAGACACATAGAAAAGATTCAGGTCACCTGAGGCCATCCAAGACCCGTCGGCCTCTGGCTAACCCGCCAGCTGTCCACAGCCTCATCACGAGTGAACCCAGACCAAACCAGCCAAGCATGAGCCAGGTCAGCGGAACCACCCCGCTGACTTAGAGGCCCATAAGAACTAATAAATTATTATCGTTTTAAGTCACTGTGCTCTGGAATATTTTGTTATACAGCAATAGCTAACTGATACAACCTTAATTGAAGCAATAACCATTACTATTTATGAACCCCCATTTGCATGCATGATGAGGCTGCTCAACATAGTGGTTAGGTTCTTGGCTTAGGAACCAGAGTGCCCGGGGTTCAAATCTCAGTGTTGTTTTTTTTTTTTTTTTAACTTTTTAAACTTATAATAGTGCCTGGCAATGAGGAAGCACCATAAACATGTTAAGTAAAGTGGCGTGTGGACAGACCTGTGACCTCTTTCTATCTCTTGAATAACTCTTGTGAAGTAGGTAATATTACATCTATGTCATAGACATTGACACCAAGGCTCAGAGAAGTTAAGAAACTTGCATAGTACCACAGTCAGTGAGTGGAGAGCCAAGGTTATGAAGCTAGGTCTGGCTGTGTTTATAGTCATTGGTATAAATACATTGCCAAAGCATCTTAACTGTTTTGGTCTTCTTCTGGGTCTTTGGTCCCAATTTCTGTCTTGTGCCTCAAATAGAATTGTTTTAAAAAGTTCAGAAGTCTAAATAATATTAACAGGGTGGGAGAGGATGTAACAGGGAAAACGTGGACTGTACCAAGCGCTGGGCATCCCTTTTTACTTACCAAAGGTACCTTGGGACTGACATCCCATTCATGTACATCAGTTCTGGTCATGAGAAATGAAGGTAAGGGGCCACCACAAAGGCTAAATCTTACCTATTTAATACAGTAAACACTTCATTAAACCAGACTGGGTTTGAAGATAGAGCTGGGGAATAAACCTAATTGGACTTGTACTATATGAATTATAAATTTGTTTTTTGAAGAAATGTAGTTTGATTTAGGTGAATAATATTTCCATGGCAAATACTGTTGTTTATAGACCCTACTGAGCAGTTGCATGATCATAACTGGTATTTAGCCCTCACCTCTTCTCCATCCCCTGCCGACGTGTATGGGATTATAATGGAATAAATTGCTTAAACAAAGTCTTAGAAAGACAATAATGATAGGATGATTATAAATTTTGCATTCCAGGATCTGTATTACTGAGTTTATAATCCCTCATTCTTCTGGAGTCTTCCATACAACTTTTGATCACTGTCACCAACAGGCAACAAAATACTATGCCTGCCCATTTCGTGTGTACATGGAAACAAGAACTTAAAAAAAAAAAAACTATTGGAGTTAATCCTTTGGGAGCAGACTTTGGAAAAAGTGGCCTGCGTAATCCACAGCGTGGATAACATGCCTCTGAACTTGGGGTTCTCTTTGCAGAGTGTTCAGTTTCTGTTTTCCTTTACTCTCTCCAGTAAAGGAGACTCAGACTGTCGTTTAATAGTTTCTGCCTGGAACCAATCTCAAATGACCCAGGTTTTTCTGTCTTTTATCCTGTGCACTGGAATTATAATGTACCTCCACCCGATGTTTGGGAGCTGCAGTTCCCCCGAGGAACTCAAAACCAGCCACTTCATGTGCACGGTGACAAGTGTGTCAGCCAAGGTTGGCGCACAGCCTCCTACGTCAGGAGCTTCCTTGCTGAAGGCGGGCTGTTGTGTACACCCAAGTCTCTATTCCCAGGGGCAGTCCAGTGCTGAGGCCAGACTCTCGGACAGATAGTTACTGTCATGGTAAAGTAACTTCAAAGAAGGGGGCAGAATTTTGTGGCCGTGAGATCACGGTAGGTCTGAGTACAACTTCTGCAGCATTTCATTAGTTTTTTCCCACAACAGTACAGGAAGTGGCACGCACAGGGTTTTCTGGCTCACAGATTCGCCATGCTTCTGGCTGAGGAAAAAGAAATTGAAATCTTAAGAAATATGTTTATGGTGCCCATATCTTAAGAAGCTTTTACTTGATTTTGGCAGGGCAAGTTGCTGTTTGAACAATTGAAAACATCTTTTTTAACTGTTTCCAGAAAGCATTTACAAACACCCCGAAGTAAGGCTACATACTTATAATTCATCTGTAAGCCTCAATTAAGGCTGTTGTTGCGTAGCATTTGCTGCCTCTAATAGCCTGACACCATAAGAGTATTATACAGTATCCCAAGATAATGAGAAGAATGTCTAACATCTGCTTATACTCAGAAAACAAAGAAGAATGGAAGGATGTATCCTGCAACACTTGCAAAGAACCGCCTTAGCTTGCTAGAGATGCAGGGTGGCTTTTCCCATGGGCTGCTTTTCTGTGGCAAGGCCAAATGTTCTGGAAGAGGTGGCAGAAAGCTTACCATAGAGGGGCTACTCAGGGTGGGTCTCGGCAAAACTGACCTTTAAGGAGACCATTTCTGAGCTCCCCCAGAATGGTTAAAGATTGTCTGTATAATTACCATGTCTTTTTTGTGTTGAGGACATTTAAGATTTACTCTCTTATCTATGCTCAAACATATAATACGGTATTATTAGCTATAATAGCCAGGCTGTACATTAGGTTCCCCAGAACTTCTTAATCATACAACTAGAAGCTTGTACCCTTTGATCCCCACCCAGTCCCTGCTAATCACTGTTCTGTGACCTGTCCTGGAGTTCGGTTTTTTAGATTCCACATATAAGTGAGATCATACAGTATTTACCTTTCTGTGTCTTGCTTCTTTTACTTTGCATAATGTCTAAGGTTCATCCAAGCTGTTGCAGATGGCAGGATTCCTTCTGTCTTATGGCTGAATAATATTTCATTGTATATGTAGAATTCATCTTTTTTTTTTTTTTTTTTACCCATTCGCATGTTGATGGACACTTAGGTTGTTTCCATATCTTGGCTATTGTGAATAATGCTGCAGTGAACATGGGAGTGCAGATACATCTGAGAGATACTAATTTCAATTCCTTTGGATGTGTACCCCGAAGTGGGTTTGCCGGATCATGTGGTAGTTCTATTTTATTTTTGAGTAACTTCCTTATTGTTGTCCACAGTGGCTGCATCAATTTACCTTTCTACAACAGTGCATGAGTTCCCTTTTCTTCACATCTTTGCCAGTGCTAGTTATCTTTTGTCTTTTTAATAGTTATTCTAACAGGTGAGAGGGTATTTCATTGTAGTTTTGATTTGTATTTCCATGATTATTAGTGATGTGGAGGTGTTAGCTAATGCTATGGTAGTAATCATTTTGTCATATATAAATGTATCAAATCAACATGTACGCTTTAAACTTACATGATAGAATATATCAACTATATCCCAATAAAGCTGGAAAAATGTAAAAATGTATAAATGATAAATAAATTGTATTTTTAAGTTTACTCAAATAAGGGTAGCAGATACTCAGATAGTTGAGAATTCTACAGAGATAATGGTCTTTCTGACTTGGATCTTTGCTCTAATTGTGTCTCATCTCTAATGTTGTCCCCTGAACCAAATGATGGAGAATGATGTTGAATTTGCCCTTCTGACACTTTAGGAGTAGACCCACTTGGGAAGAGAATTAAGACGGATTTACCTCACATCACACTCTGCTTTTCTGGGGTCATACTCTGTAGGGACAAGGATCATCACTTTCGGTCTTCGTTATTTGGGAACCTGAGACGTGATGAAGGGAAATGACTTGCGAATAGAAAGACAGCAGGTAGGAGAAGGAACAGCAAACACAGAGCCCAGTGTGCTTGCGTCCCTGCTTGCCAGGCAATGCTGAGCTCTGGTCTGTTTAACGAAACCGTAGGAAAAAAACATGGTTGGCTCATTCATTAATTGAAAGAGAGGAAATAGTAATTAGTATAATGGACATTCAATAGATTACTTTCCAGTACTTTCCATTCTTACTTTTTCTCTTTTCTAACAGAACTCTGCATTTCCTCCTATGCAATTTATTGGACTTTCTCCTGGTTTGACTACCCCCAGAAGCAAACCTGAACAAATACTTGAATAAAAATAATTTATTTGGGAGAAATACTGGCGGGGGATGGGGATGTGTGGCAGGGAGGAAGAAAGTCAATAAAGGGGTGTTAACCAACCACTGTGGGCAACTGGAGCTCAACGTCCCTGGGACACTCTAGGGTACTCTGTAAAACACATGTCAGAGTTTTTCCAACTGAAGAGTGGGGAGGCTGGGGTATTTATTTGTCAATTCCTTGTTGATTCTTAATTGAGGGCAGCTTTTGGGACATTAACTCTGGAGCTTCTAGCTTGCTTTGTGCATGGGCCAAACATGTTCGTGCAGTCACTGGGGGAAAAGCCCTCCGACAGAAAGTAGCAGGTGTTTGCAGTGAGCAGACTTGGGCAAGTAGATTGAAGGCTAAGGGGAGATAGGGGAATCGACAGTGACTGTTGCAGGACTTGACTCCCTTCCCATCTCAAGGAGGAGGCCTTGATGGGCACAAAGCAACATGCACAGTGCGTTCCCTTAGACACTGTCATTGAGCTGCTATTTGGTCATGTGACTCAAATTAGTGTGTGTCAGGAATGTGACTCAAACCCCAGACTTCAGTTGGTTCTTGCAAGGTCTGATTCTTCTTCGCTAAATATTAAGGAGCAGGAAGGCTTGGAAATTGCTGGTGGCTGTCTTGAGAGCAATGAGAAGACCCACCTGTAGCCAAGTCTGGAGAGAGAGAAACAGGGTCTGGATCATAGAAATTGAGCCCTCCATTAAGGTTTCTACAAGGCTATATTAAGTGCCTGAGGCTGCTGTAATAAAGTACCAAAAATGCAGATGGCATAAAACAATAGTAATGCATAATCTTACAGTTCTGAAAGCCAGAAGTCCGAAATCACAGGGCCGGCAGTGCCAAGCTCTCTGCTCTAGGGAAGAATCCCTCCTTGCCTCCCTTAGCTTCTGGTATTTGCTGGCAGTCTTTGGCATTCCTTGGCCATAGATCTGTCACTCTAGTCACATGGGTCATCTTCTCTCCCTGTGTCTTCACATCTTGTCTCTCTGCATGTCTGTGTCCATAGTTCCCCTTTTTATAAGGACATCAGTCTTACCGAATTAGGTCCCATCCTAAGGACCTCATTTTAACTTGATTACCTCTGTGAAGACCCTGCTTCCAAATAAAGTCGTATTTTGAGGTACTTCAGATTGAGACTTCAACATATCTTTTTAGGGGAGACACAATTCAACCCACAACAGAAGCAAAACCTATTCAATTATGGTAGGAAACAAGTCTGTTTTGGTTTAAGGGCATTTGGGTTGAGACTTTCTGTTGCCTGCAATGACATCTTATTTACCAATCCCTTGATTGGTGGCTATGGATAAAACAAACAAACAAAACAAAACAAAAACCCAGAGCAAGTGGGGGACTTGCTGCCTGTGAGCTAGCATGGCCGGCGTGTCAGAATGTGTGAGCAGGCTCCAGGATTAGAAGATGTACTGCTGGGGCATTCAGTCCAAATTTTCAGAAAGGGCCTCCGTTCATTCATTGGTTCAACATGTATTTCCAGAAATCAGTTCCTCTCAGCGGTCCAGGTATTGCTCTGTGCATTGGGAATACAGCACTACATTAAAAAGACGTACTTTCCTGCCCTCATGGAGTTTATATTCTAGCAGGGGAGAAAGGTAATAAACAAGAGAAATCAGTAGAATTATACAGTACATTAGGTAATACTACAGGAATAGGGAGTATCAGGAGGCCTGGACTTTTAGATAGAGTGGGCAGAGAAGTCCTCAATAGTAAGATGATATAGTTATTCACATAGATGAATCCTAATGGGAACATGGTATCCATTTTGGGTCTCACTGCAAGCATGAATGGGTTAAAAGCCAGAAAAGCTTACCTATATTAGCTCTTTATTCCTCGAGGGGATTATAGCTAGAAGCTTTTGTATGTGAAGGGAATTTGGTTTATTTCCACATGGTCCATCTAACTCTGTCAGCCAGAGCCTGTTTACAGGAAATTGGTCATGGCAAATGTTGAGCCCACCTCACAGCCCATGACAAGCTGAGTGTGTCTTTAAAAGCTTTAAAAACTCAAACAGTTCTTACCAGCCATTATGAGCATTCTCTCTGACTTCAAGATTTCAGTGTTATGAAAAAAAAAAAGGACTGAATCTGTTCTAAAGTCCCTTGGGGTTATTATTTTTTACAGCAAAATATTGATTTTCTAAAACATCCAAATATAAAAGGTGTGGCGTGAAGACCCAAGACTGATTCCGTAAGCACCCTGTGAAAATCAGTTGTATTTTATTCTAGCTGTAGCCTCATAAGGTCTTATGTATTGGTAACAGATATTGAACAATGCTGTAGACCTAATTGAATTCACTATTTATATGAAAGGACTCTCCATACTCCAAAATGATGTTGAGAAGGACAGTTTGTCACTTTGCCAGTTTGTATTACTTAGCACACATTTTTTTACAACTTCAAATTAAGCGGTGATGGCTAGAAAGAAGGGGGGTAGGGGCTGGGTGGAGGCAGGCAAAGGGGGAAGATGAGGACATCTGTAATAGTGTCAACAATAAAACTAAAGTTAAAAAAACAGCTATCAGTTAAGTAAACAAAGTACTTATGCAAGTGCAGATGGTAAACATGGTTGAGCTCTACTGAACAATGTGTTGCTCCTAAATAGTAGCTACCTGACTAGCAGATGATTGTGAGTTCCTGTATCCATGGTGATAGTGATAACAGGTGTTTGGATATATGAATAGGGAGCTTCGTAAATACCTCTTTTACAGGCAAAATTGAGTTAAAGGAATTTATAACTAATGTGGATTATTAAAGGTTCAATTTAAGATGCCAAAAAATAAAAAAGAGAGAGAGACACACACCAAAATTCAGAGGCATAAATAATAGGCAAGTTTGCTTCTCCCTCATGTAAGTCTAGAGACAGGTGAGTAGTCTAGGGTAGATGAATGGGTTTATACTGTAAGGTCACCAAGCGCTATGTTTCTTCTGTCTTGTGGTTCTGCTGTCCCTTAGGTGGTTTTCCACATCTCCCTGGCGGAAACCGTCTCACCACCACTGTTTGCTTTCCAGACTTTAGGGAGGGGAAGGAGCAAGTAGAGGGGAAGCTGCTGCTTTTTAATGATGTGACCTGGAAGTTGCAAATATCTCTTCAGCTTACATCCAGCTGGCCAGAGAGTCTAGCTGCAAGGGAGCCTGGAAACATGTCTAGCTCTGTGTCCTTGTTCCTTGAAAAAACTCCCGGGGTTCAGTTAATGCAAAGAATAAAGATTAGACTGGATCTCAGGAGACACTTAGCTTAAGTAAAAGTGCTGTGGTTTCTGTCATGAAAAGGAATGAAATTTGGACTTAAGAGCTAATAAAACTTTGGGAGGCATTCATTTAATACTTAACAGCCACCATGTACTGAGGATGTGATGTTTTCCTCATGGCCATATAGTCCAGGTACCCTTTGCAACAACATGGATGGACCTGGAGATTATCATGCTAAATGAAATAAGCCAGTCAGAGAAAGACAAATACCATATGATTTCACTTATATGTGGAACCTAAAGAACAAAAGTAAACTGATGAACAAAATAGAAACAGAGGCATGGACACGTGGAACAGGTTGACAACTGTCCGGGGAGGGAGAGGAGAGGGGAACTGGATGAAAGAAAGTGAAGGGATTAGCCAAAGAGCATATATGCATAACTCATAGACATAGACAACAGTGTAGTGATGGCCAGAGGGAAGAGAGAGGGGGACTGGGAGGAGGCAGGCAAACAGGGGGTGGGGTGGAAAGTGGGGACATCTATAATAGTGTCAACAATAATAATAATAAAGAAAAAAAGATAGACAATTAAATAGAAAATAATAATGTGAAGGTATTGAGATTGGGGAGATACAAATACTGTGAACACACAGAGCAGAAGAACCTCACCTAATCTAGTGACAGAAGGATCAGTGATGGTTTTCTGGGGTGATCAACGCTGAGCTGAGACTTCTGTGCAAGGTCCTATTTGGGTGGAAAAAGGAAATTGTTCCATGGATGGAAATCAAAGGCACAGTGCACCTTTAATGAATCTTCCAAAGACAGAAGTCATTTACAAGGCTGCTGCAGGAAATCTTAACCCAAGGCAGGCGCAAAGGGAAAGCTATGTAGAATTTATCCAGAAAGGAAGAAGGATTACTGAGTTAGGAGGAAATTTTCTTGGCACCAGTCTTATAGCAAAGTATAGAATCATGATGAGCCCCAGATTCTGGGTCATCTGCAGTGATTTGAAACATGGACCTTGTTATGGTTTGGCTGCAAGCAACAATAAATCGATCAAGCTTTTCAACAAGAATTAGATTATTCCTATAATTCCCCATTAATCACGTCTTTTGGAAAGGTAGGAAGCGGTAGGAATCACATCTGTTTGGTTGTTTGGCACTGAAGTATTAGCTCTTCTAGTGTTCTGTGGTGTTTCTTTATTAAAAAATGTTGTAAGTTTGAATCATGATGAAATCTATTTTATTTGGAGGGTTGCTTTTGAGAATGGATAGCAAATTGTCCTGGAAGAAAAAAGGTCAGGAAAAAATATTGCAAGATAATGATTAGGTAGAAACGGGAACTTACTTGACAGCATTTGCTAGTTTGGAACAAAACATCTCATTTTTTCCCCCTGCATTGGAACAGAATATCTCCTTTTCTCTCTCTCTATTTTATTAGATTTTGGTTTAAGTGCACATTCTGAACTGCTGCATGCTTTTAATTTTACCTTAAGACTATCCATTTACAAGTCTTTATTGAGTGCCTGCTACAGTGTAGTGTTGCAGGCTCTGGGTGTTGCAGGTGTTAAGGCTATGACAATGAAAATGGCAACCTCTGTTCATGCCAAAATGGAGCACAGTGCCGGAAATCGAGGCACACCACGTTATTTCTGAAGTGCTGCATGGCTTTGGCCAGTTACTCAGCCTCTCTCTTCTATAAAATTCTGAACCTGTAATGAGAATGATCATAGTATGTTTTTCCTACCTCACGCTTCATTCCTACCCTCTGGCATAATTCTGCCACATCTAGTTCTTTCACTGTAGCTAAACATGATTCATCTTTGACAAAACCAAGTGTAGAATGTACCAAGAATGTCTCCTTTCTAAGTCCGTTTGAGAATGACCCTGAAAGTATTTGCTAGAACGGGGGATTGCTTCCTCATCACAGACACTCCATGTTTTTACTCACAAGAGAGAAACTTAGCTGTTCCCTGGAATTCCATGTCCAGCCAAGGCCGTGTCCAAGTCTCTACACTTTAGGGATATGCCGATTGGGAGAATGGAACATAGGAGAGTTTTTCTCCCAGCATCTGACTAGAGTAGTGCCATGGGAGGGGTCTTAATATTAACGGAGTTGTGTGCTAGGCACTGCGTGGCATATATTACCTTGTTTAGTGTAAGGATCCAGTCAACAATGAGTCATCATTATTCCCATTATAAAGATGAGTAGGTTGAGGTTGAGAGAGACTACATCACAACCGATAAGCTCTCTTTTAGACTCCCATGTCCAGGCTGCCTTCTATTAAAATGTCTTCCTTTGAGCCAGTGAAATCCAGATACCTAATTAGTCTGGTTGGGGTAGCCCAGCGCCTTACAGAAATCCAGGTGAGTCGCACCTGCCCGGGAGAGCAAACTCTCCCAAGGCTGGAGCCTAATGGGACAGATCCGAGCTGAGAAAGGGCTGTGGCTGGAAGCTTGCTGCCCGGACTGCTGTCTCGCTGGCTAGAACAGACCATTTCTGTTTAGCAAGATGACTGGAGTTCATCGCCCTGTCTTTCCTTCAGTTGGGCTGTAAAGATACCAGTTAAACATTAAAAAAAATTTTATTTCTGGAGTTTTGAAAACATGTTTCAAATTTACGTCTGGACCAAGTCTGCAGAGACTGTGTGCGAAAGCCTCACAAGCAGCAGCAGTTCTTGCCCTGCCCGTTGTGCTATAATTACTGGCCATGGGCCTCTGCAGACAGGGACGCAACTTAGTCATTGTGGAATCCCCAGCACAGCGCCTGGCCCGCGCTCAGCAAATGTCCATCGCAATTAACTGGTATCCCTGTGTTTCTTGTTTGCAACTAAATGAATCAAATTTAAATTCAAATAGATAATTGCCAGTCAAGTCATTTCCAATTCTCTCTGTTCTTGCGGCAAGTATAGGCTTGGTTTACCTTTGGTCTTACCGAAGGGCTGGCATTGTCTTTGTGCCACATCCAGCCTCCTTAGGGCAAAGCTGTCTAACTGGCATGTGGATTCCTTGTCCCATCCCTGGTGGTCCTCTGACAAATGCAGTGACATTTGCAATGTTCGTTTAATGTGTGGCTATAACTGCCAATATTTTTTCCAAGCCAAAAAGGAACTCTGGAGAGAAACTAGGGGAAGCCCATAGTAATCTCAAACTATATTAAGTTTGTCGAGCTGCTTGGGAAACGGTTAACTTTTCACCAGCACAGGAAGAGCAGAGAGAAGTGCGCGAATGAGGACAGCTGCCCTGTGGTCCGTGGGGGTCGATGTGCGTTTTTGCTCTTAGCGTCACTGTGGCTGTTTTACTAATGTTGCTAATGCTCTGGTGGTTAGTTTCAATGATTTTCTTTATTGTGACTTCCAGATCAATCTCCTACATGTTTGTTCCATTTAACCTGTATTCCCCAGGTTATTTCTTAAAGCAATTTATTGAACATTACCCTAAATTGAACCGCATTCTCCGTCCCTTGACCCAATTACTTAAGTGGCCCATATCCATTTGATTTTGATTGTTTGCTCTCTTGCTATTTACTTCCCCTCTAATTTCACCATCATGAGACTGTTTAGTTGTGGCGTCCTCCTTCCCAAACCACCTTCTGTTTGGGCATCGCAACTCATAAAGGCAGCTGTTCTAATGTGAAAAACCCCAGTTATTCTGTCCGAGTATGGTTTATTTCAGCAGTTCAGTTCTGCGAGGATTTATGAAGTGCCTACTTTGTGATAGGGCTCAGCGGAGAGTTATCTGCGTGCCCCCTTTGTCCTTTGGAGTGAGTTTGCCAGACAGCGGTCTCTGATCTCTGAGCAGGGTGTCTTAGCTCTGGGTGCTGTCAGGTGCTTTCCTAATGCTGGTTTCACCCGCGGGTACCTTTCCACACTCCTCTCACAGTGTGCAGCACACGCCCAGCAGGGTAGCCGGCTGTGGTCATTCACGTGTCTGTAATTTCTGATTCATGCCCAAGCCCTGCTTCTTCAGGTGTTCTATCACAGTCTGTAGGCTGGGCTCTACTCTTTGTCTAATAATAGTTGTGTCATATGCTTGGTTCTGGTTCATGTCATAAGTTATAAAATTTTTAAAAAGTCAGTAACAATATAATTTGTCATTTCCCACCCTTAGCATTTTCTCTTTAAACTTCTGAACTCAAGGAAGACTCACCATCTCCTTCATTTCTCCTCACCCTTGTAAACTAGCACAATTTTTATTGGCCTTCAAACTTGTATAAGTAGGGCTAGTGGTGGGAATGGAAATGATTTTCTCTGGGAAACCTGATTATTTATACTATCTGAGTAAAGACATCTTTAAACAGGGCCTTCTTTTGGACTTGTCTGATTTCTGCCCTGGTGTGAAAGTGACATTTTGCTAAGCTTTTCCATTATTTGTTAATTCCCATATCCATCTTGCGATGTCAGTTCTGCTGTCACCAATTTGCCGCTTAAATCCCATTACAACCAATTCTCTTCGCTAGCTTACAGACAGCCCAGTCACAGGTGAGTTCTTCTCGCCTACAGTGTCCTGCCCTATGGAGTCCCAGTGGGTGCCAACAGGATTTGACCTGTTCTCATGAGGCAGAGGGAAGATCTTGTCTAAAGCCACTTAGTAGCTCAGTAGCTGAAAACCCAGAAATTCCAGATTTGGGGATATTTGTCCTGATCATTCAACCATGCCATAGTTCAGGCTGTGGGTTATATTTTGAGTGACAGCGATTTGATTCAACCGTGACATTGAACAGGAGATTGAATTACTGGAGTGTCGAGTTTACTGACGGGAAAGACAAAACAAAGTAGGAGAAACAGTGGCAACAGAGAGAGGCAGCATTTGCTAGGAGAACGAAGGAAATGGAATTAGTCTGCTATTTTGAAATAGCTGAGGCAGTAGAGATTATGTTAATAAGCCCATGAGGTATTTTTTTTTAAAGTTATATGTAATTCAGGCTGTTTGTGAAACACTTTCTTATTTATAGCAAAAATAAGGTCCTGCTTCTTAGCGCCACCCCCGCCCCCCCAAAAAAGGACATTAAAAAAGAAACAAACCTTTATGTCTTAAAATATGACCTTTAGTCTCAGAAGTGAATCTCCTTTTCTTTCTTTTTGGATTTATTCTATGGCAAATGGAAGAAGTGTTTGATCCTCATTTCACCCCTGCCTCTGTTCCTGGTGAAACCTGGGTTCAACCCCGACTGTCTTATTGGTGTGAAGCTATGGCCATTTGGCAAATAATCGAAGGAGATATGATTGTTTTGTTTGCAGCTGTATTGTATTCTGAAAGGAAGTGTGGTTTTATTATAATTTGCTACATCTTAAATGCCTGGGCCCTGATACAGCCACGCACTTTTAAAAAAGGAGGGGGTGTTTTGAGCCTTAGGCGTTACATGTTCTTTTTATGGAATACACTGTTTCTCTCCATTTGAGATTCAAAATTTTGTGCGGAAATATACTTTGCTAAAGGATGGTTTTTCCTTCCCCGGAGAATTCAAGAAGAATATCTAATGTAAACACCTAGTCTGGTACAAAAAATTTCTTCCTTGGTTTTAAGAAGTTTTTGCAACTTGTTCATTTAAGGCTTTACTTTTACCTCATGTGCAAAATACAGTGTTTCAGAGCTTCCCAACCATCAGCGTATTTGACAATAGGGGATCAATTTTCTCTATTCACTCTGTCAGCTAAACACGTGTCCCCTTCAATTTATTTGCCTCAATAGAATGAGACTGGCTACTTTTGTCATTTGGCATTTGTTATAGTAGCTTATATTTTTTTCCAGATGACTTTAGTGTGCATGTCAGCACTATGTACATAGAGCTCTATTTTTTAAATAAAGCAGAATTCAGTCTAACCTTTTTGTGTAGAAGAAAACAGAGCCACATGGAAAGATTTCATTTTTCAGATGGACTTTTAACAGACAGAAAATTTAAATTCAGCTGTTGTAGAAGGCAGGTTGAGTTTGTTTCATGTCATTCTCACTGTTGACTCTGAGTTCGAGGAGCGTTGCACTGACTCTTGGCCTCGCATCGTGCACAATGTATTTCTTGCCCTTGTGTCGAGACATGTGAATAGTGAGGGGGATTTGGGCAGATATTTTGGGCAGCCGAGGTCAGACACTCTTGGAAACTGAGGCAATCTAGGTTTCAGAAGAGACTGTAGAGCCCCGAAGACCTTTACTGGTTCCACAATGAGGCATTAGAGGGGAACCCAGGCCAAGCAATGGCATCTGTGGCCCCTGATGGATTGACACTTACAGTCCAGCTAAACCGGAAACCACTTCCCCAACAGAGTAGGACCACCTTCACTCAGAGATCTTTCTTACCACTGTAGAATTTGAAGAAAACTCTCATGTTATCACGGAATAAAGATGTCAGCCAAGAAATGTCCTGTCTGGAAGACATCTGCCCTATATATGCGTGCAACAGTCTGCTGTTTGAAAAACAAAAATCCCATGCAATCCAACTTGTAATCTGCGCCTTGCTTGAGACAGATAATGGTTGTGAATGGAAATACATCTGGGTCTCTTTAAAGTACCAAGCACCACAGTCACTTAGGAATGTGTAAACATTAACTGCAATCAACCATGATTGGGTGGCATCCGTTCTCACCTCCAGAGTGCACTGGAGCAGGCTGCAGACTGCAGCCATGTCGTCAGAGATGGAAGCTCGGGGGGAAAAACGGATTCCGGTGGGAACAGCACAGTCATAAAGGGGAGCGGTGAGGAAGGTTTTCTTTACCCAAGAGCTGCTTGTGGCTGTCTCTATAAGACCAGTGGCTTGAGCACTATGGAAAAAGCTGGGTAAGTGTATTCAAAACTATGTCTTTCTTAACAAAATGATTGGCAGCAAGTATACATTAATATGAAAAATGTAATAAAAATTTGAATTGAAAGCAGCTGTAAAGTTATTAAAAATCAAGTAAGAAGGGATAGTGTATTCTGACTTCTAGCTCTTTTATTTTTTCTGGGTTCTTTTTGTTTTGGCCATGTCTGATGGTACATAAATAAGACTTTCGAGGCTCCCATTTTATTATAGTAAATAAAATTAAAAAATTTTCAAATGCCATAGTATGTCTTCCCTTGCTGTTCTTGGTATCTAATGTAGGTTATTTCAAATTTCAGGTTGCAAGTGATTAGTGAGTGGAAGAATCTAATTTAGTGGTTTGTGACCAATATTTTTCTTAACGTTTTACTGAAGTATTATTTACATGCAGAAAATGCATATACAGTTTGATACATTTGCACCAATTCAACGCCCTCCTGTGACCAGAAGCTAGCTCAGGAAGCACCAGTTCCCTAGTAGCCTCCCACTCCCGACTAGGATTTCCTTCAAATCACTGCCCCTCCAAGGGTAACCCATTGCCCTGACTTACAGTAGATTTTTGAGCTTTGTATAACTAGAGTTCGTGGAGTATGAACTCTTATATGTCCAATATTATACTTGGGAAACTTATCCATATTATTGCAAATAATTGTAGCACTCCACTGCGTGAATATACCAACACTTATTTATCTGTTCTGCTGTTGCTGAGCCTTTGGGTGGTTCCCAATATTTGGCCTTATGAACATTTCTTTGGTTCGTATCACTTCTGTGAATACTCAAAACAAGTTTAATATAGACACATGCACTCATTCTCCTGAGTATATACCTAAGAGTGAAATTATTGTCACTGTATATGGTATATTCCAGTTCAATGGATCCTACTAAAGAGTTTCCCAAAGTGGTTCTACCAATTTCAAATTAAACATAAAAGAATAAATTGAAATAGAATAGAGTTGAATGGAATGGAAAAGAAAATGGAAGCTTGCTGTAGTAGTGATTATTGTTTCTTCAGACTTTCATTTCGATTACATATGTATGTTTGTACTAGATCTTAGTATGAGATATACCTTTTTGTCCTGAATTTCCATAAAAAAATAAAAAGGAAAAGTACCTGCCTCATCTTAAGGCTCAAGTCCAAACACTTATATTGACTGTATTGCTTTAATGAGCAACAGAAATTGCCTGGGGCCAGTGAGGAACAGAAAAGGCTTTGTCAAGAGCAGGGAATTCATAAGCTCTTTTAGGATCTGGACCAACTTCCAACAATAATGGTATTTGGAAGTATGCTGTGATGGGGCTGCACAGAGAAACGAAAGTATAAGCTTGAATAATCCTTTGTGATTTTGAGACAGAATGGCAACCTGGATAATTTCATGTTTTCATTTCTGGTCTTGGGTACTGAGAGGACTTGGGGAGTGTCCCTTAAAAAGCCTCTCCTAACACACAGTTTATTTTACCCAGTTTTGCAACCAGGGAAATCATCCAATCCCCAAGTCCAAGGCAAAGAGCTAATTCCATCATAATAGGGAAAATGCATAGTTCACGTACAAAACACATTTGCCTGAGTTTCCCGATTGGTCACCCGGGATGGTTAGGTTGCATTCCCTAGAGACTGTAGCAGACATCGTATGAGAGAGTATAGTGTAGTTGACTGCCTGAGATTGTATCTTGCCCTGTTACCTACTCCCTGTGTTCTCTTCCTTCCTTTCCCTGCCTTCCATTCCTCCCTCTGTGTCTCCATCCATCTGTCCATCCCTCCCTTCTTTCCTGTTAAAGTTCTGATTACAAGGGTGGCCACCTATTGCATAGCGTTGTTCTATCCTTCAGGCTTATGTTTCCATTAAAAGTGGAAATCTGATCATGTCATTTCCTTTCTTAATATCCTGCGATGTTCCCATTGCCTTCAGGGAAACTTCTTCGTGTCGCTTACAAGGCCCTGTGCCCTCTGGGCCCTCCCAACCTCCCCAGACCTGCTGCCTGACACCACCCTGTGCTTTCAGCCATAAATGCCCTGGTTCTTCAGATGTGCCAGACTCTCTGCGTCTTCCAGGACTTACTGTGGATGTTCCCTTTCCCTCTTTTGTGCCTGGCTAATCCCAGCTCATCCTTCACGATGACATTTTCTCCAGGAGGCATTCCCAAAGTGTGAATTATTTGCCCTTTCTCCCATTGATTCCGCTGTTTTCTAAATAACCTTATTGTATTTGCTCACTTAATTTTCTTCCCCAATTGGATGAAGGCTCTGAAAACACAAGGACAATGTCTTTTTCATTCATTTTTACATCCTTAAAACATACTCATCAAGTTAGTCATGAAACACAGGGGTATTCTCTGAAGAATGGAGTTGTAGATGGCTTTTTCATTTTTGTCTTTCTTTTATCAGTCGTGACTAATTTTCTACAATGAACATGCATTACCTGTGCTGTAAAATTGTGAAAGGTTTGAAATTAGTTAAATATCAAAATATGAATTTAAAAAAACCCCGGATAACTGTAGGAAAATTATAAAGTGTGGCAACCTATTAGTGAGTCTGTTATCTGTGGCTGGTGTTTAAAGGAGGACAGAATTCAAGATCCCTGGCTGCCCCAACCCCAAACCCACATGAGTAGGATTTTGATTGTGGAGATGGTAGGGTCCATCCTATCAGAGGAAGGTGGAATCAGAGAGGAAGTGAGGGTGATGAAGGAGGGAGAGGCTTGTTCAGGAGAGACAGATGGGACCAGCTGTGCAAGTTCTTTGGGAGCTGGAAGAAAAGAAAAGGGTTCCAAGTATAAGAAAAATAGGAGCTGCAGACCAGGAAATACGAGAGAAGAGCAGAGGAGTAAGCAGGACAAAGTGTAATAGAGAGAGAAAAGAGGGATAAATGAAAGAAAAAGGAATAATAGGGCTCAGTGGGGAAAAAGTATATCAGAAACATATTTAGGGAACAGATCAGGAAGGAACAGAGACTGAGACTGTTGACATGTCCTACCCTGTGCTGGACATCTGGTCCCCTGCTGGTAGTAGATCTGCCTCATTCCGCCCTCCAGGTGCAGCCATCACAGCCAGAGGCCTGCAGGGATTCCTGCAAAGTCCCCTTCGGGTCACTCTTTTCTTTGGGAGGTTTCGTCTTCCAGACTTAAGTGCACTGGGCCTCTGGTGTGAGCCATTTATTTACCCTGTGAAATGTGAGTGTTCCGTGTGAACTTTTCCTAGCCTGCTGTATCCGTGTGCCTGGGACAAAAGACATGACTTAGCTGTCAGTGCACTGAAGAATGCAGCCTGCTTGTAGGTCAGGTCGCAAAGCAAAGCTGTTTAAAAAGCATGGGGCTTCTCTCGGGAGACAGCTGTGTGTCCACGCAGCTTTTGTCAGCTGTGCTAAAGATGGAATTGAGGACAGAAGGGAACATCCGGAAGAGCACTATGTGAATGGAAGGGCGCCACGAAGTGTTTTAGACTGGTGTGAAGTCAGGTTTGAAGTGTGGAGGTCAGGGGGTAAGCTCTCTTTCCTCTGGAGCCTAAGTCATTCTCTGGCAGATTTTCAAAAAATTAGTTGTGGCAGGTACAAAATGGCTGCCCTGAAACACACCGACCTTGAGTCCTCTCACCAGTTTCCCAAGGTGAAACCTGTAGACCAGAGTCCCATGCCGATCATGTTTCCTTGGGCCCAGGAGGAGGTGGTGGCCATACGATATAATTTATTTTCTTACCCTGCCATAGATTCTACCTTCCACCATGGATAGGTGGTCTTAGAAATGCACACTCTTGGCCCGTGTCTAGTGAATCTGCCTCATAAAATTGACCTTGAAGTTTAAAGAGCTAAGACATGGGGTTAGATGGCCTTTATTATTCCTTGGGAAGAACTTAGCCATCATGATGTGATTAAATTCAGTATATTGGGTTGAGTAATGAAGAGCTTGCTTTCCACTGTGGCCTTGACTTTATTTGTAAGGCGATAGAGGTTATTGTTGAGTTTCGTTGTTCAGTTTGTGAACAATCACCGAAAGTAGAGTTAGGCAGAGCTAGGATGGCCCGCTGGCTCCAGCGACTCATCCTTTCCTGTCCTCGCATGGGTTGCAGGCAGCGTTCCACTGTTGCTGCTGCTCCCCCATTGGGATGATTCACATCTGGTACAAGGTAGCCCAGACACTGAGGGTGATATCTGAGGATGCATTGTGGAAACTATTCTGTTTGCAGATACCCATGCTCATGTGGAAAACACTGAGGCTTATTCATGTCTCTGTCTTTGGGAAATAATTACGATGCTGTGGACGTGGTGTGGATTTGGGGATGAGATGGTCCTAGATTCAGATCTGGGTTCTGCCATGTACCTACTGGGAAACCTTGGACAGTTTATCGAAACTCATAGTCTCACAGTTTTCTTATCTGTAAGATGAGGATACTAATAGCTACCCGTGCAAATAGTTGTGAGTGCAAAATAAGAAAATGTGTATATTTTAGAATTTTTTGTTGCCGACAACAGAATTTGCTATTGCTAATTTAAACAGAAAGGTATTTATTGGGTTGGCCAAAAAGTTCGTTAGTGTTTTTCCATTAGATGGCCCTGGTAGCACGTAGTTGTCTTTACCTTCATTCGAAACAATTCTGTTAGATTGTACTGTGACAGCTGTCATATCAGTGTACATTAAAAGGAAAACCTTACCAAACTTGGTGAATTTTTGTGTAGGCATTTTAATATTGAAGATGGAAGAAAGTATGCAACATTTTTGCCATATTTTGCTTTATTATTTCAAGAAAGGCAAAAATGCAACTGAAACACAAAAAAAGGTTTGTGCAGTGTATGGAGAAGGTGCTGTGGCTGGTTGAATGTGTCAAAAATGGTTTGCAAAGTTTTGTGCTGGAGATTTCTCATGGGATGATGCTCTATGGTTGTGCAGACCAGTTAAAGTTGATAGCAATCAAATTGAGACATTAATTGAGAACAGTCAATGTTCTACCACATGGGAGATAGCCAACATACTCAAAATATCCAAATCAACAAAGTTACTGGTGAACATGAAAAATGTGTCTCTTATTTTACGGAAAAAAACCACATGAACTTTTTGGCCAACCCCACATTAAGGGATGTTAGCGCACAGAATTATTGGGAGTGCAGAGAATGGCCTCAAGGCTGGGCTTCCAAGAATCGCACTGCAGAACGGCCCTGCTAAGAAGGCTGCTGCCACAGTCAGGCCTGGGTCAGACTCACCCTCTTACCTCCGTGCTGATCAGATGCTGATAAATCGAAAGCCGTTATCGCTGTCGCCAGCCCTGGGAGAGCCAAAGACTTCTACCTTCATGCTTACCAGGAAAGCTGGGCTCACCTGAGTGGCTTCCACCTCCCCCTGCACACTTCCCTCCTCTCGCCTCCGGCCCTACTGTGCTCTGCTTCACAGGGTTATGGTCCTTTTTACAAAGATTGCTTCCAGATGCCTTGCATTTTGCCCTCTGATCTTTTATTGCTGTCTTGCTACCCAAAATAGCTTTGCTTCTGCTCTCCACGCATGAAAACCTAGTAGCCTTAAAGACAATACTCAAGTTCTCTTATTCCAGGCTTCACAGAATCCAGTCATCTCTCTGTCCTTCAAATTTTAAAATGCTCTCTGTTTGATGACCCTCATTTCTCTGGTATCGCTGCCTTTGCCTGTTATCTAAAATTTTATTGTGAGACTGTTTTTTTGAATTTTAACCTGTTCTCAACTAAACTGTTTCTTGATAGCAAGGATGTATATAAAGTTTGGAGGGCTCCTCAGCAGTGAGCACATGGTGTGTATTCAATAACTATTTGCTGGTAATAAACCAACTGGACCATTAGCATACTTAGAAGGGGCTGCATTAGGCGCTGTAGCGGATGCTGTGATGAGCTACACAGATGTCCCTCTGGGAGTGAAGGATTTATTCCTGCAGGTGCTTTACCTCAATTTGGAACCACTCTGAAGGGCCATTCCAGCATCAGAGGTCTCTGTGGGGCTGGCAGAGGTGTTCGCTGAGACTGTATCACAGCCCAGAATTTTCCTTGTTCTCAGTGCTGTTCTGAGGCCCTTCTCTTCCTTACGTGCCAATCTTGAGGGCACTCTCTAATCAGCTGCCTACACACGAATCTCAGGGTGTCTTCCTGGGAATTCATCCTGCAGCAGGAACTGTGTGATACAATAAAAACAATAAGCATTTTGAAGGTTCTGAAGTTGGTTTGATGTGTTTGAGTGAAAAAGAACTGGTTTATATTCTGGCAAGTATTTTTATGCCTGCACAATTGAAATCAGAACCATGTAGTTATTACTATTTTGAAACGAGGATCTTAAAAAAATTAATAACTAAGTGTGTCTTTGTATTCAGGTAGGATCTACCACTTTATTCAGAGAGTGAGACATGAATTCACAAACAGGACAGTTTTAGCATTCATGTCTTATTTCCTATATGCAGAAACTTTGAAAAATTTCCGATGGGTCCTGCCCGATGGCAACAGAATGTTTCATAATGTGGATAAAAGAGCGTTACTTGTTTAAGTTATCCAAATGAGTTAGAACAAATGCAGCAAAGCTGGAAATAGTGAAGGCATAAATAAATTTGTTTAAAAATTAATTGAATTTTCAGAAACTCGCCATCAATATAATATAAATTTATATAATATAATATAAATTGTATTTTCTAACTTTATGGTTTTGCAGTTAGAATTGTGAATTTGGCAAGATATTAACTTTTATTTTGTAACAATTCTGTTTACAAACAGGGCTGTGTTTTTTATGGAATTTGTGATGATATTATTGATTTGTGTGCAACATAGATGTGTCCCCACCCCAACATCAGAGTTGTATCACCAGAAGCAATCTTAGATTTTGCACAGGGCATCTGTGCCTCTTAGTTTACATATAAGGATAAAGGAGATGAAAACACATAGCCAGAATCAAGATTCGCCTAATAGCCAAGTCAGGCGTCCAATCCAGGATCTTCAAATTCCATCTGTTGTGTGTGGTAGTCCCTTCTCTGTGTCTGTCTTTTGGGGATTACCTATGTAAATTATCTCTCACTGAGGGCTGAAGGATGATTTTTCTTACTTGAATTTTTTAATACTATGTCAAACAATTTGGAGCATTCACAGATGAGGTTGTCTAAATTCCATAAAATAACAAAACCCAAACAAGTTAATTTGGTCAAGAGATTCATTTTTTCTTTTTTGGCCTCCATGATGCTCAGCAGGTGAGTTGATGGAAATATTCCCTTTTTAAATTCCTGTCGTCCCTGTTATGATGACACGTCGTTGCTTGACATGAACAAATTGCAAACAAGCTGTAGATGGCACAGTATCCTTCTCTACCTTAAACGTAATGAGGTTCACATCGAAGATTGAAGAATAAAAGCGGGTTGGTTCTTAAGACGTCTCCCACTCCACCACCATAAATCAGTCCTGTGCATCAACCTGGCTGGCTCAGAGAGCCCTGCGAGCCTATCTTGTTCCTCTCCCTTGGGGTCGAGAGGCTAGAAAGCCTTGACTGGCTGTGGGTCCTCTGTGGATTTGTTTAGAAACTCGACCTAGTTCTTCAGTGGCCCAGCCGGGGAGGAGTGTGCCTCTCAGCCCAACCTGGCACTGGAGGTGGAATCGGTGGTCACTGGGCCCAGAGTACATGGAACTGAGCCTTTATTTGCCTGATTTTCTTCCTCGCAGAAGCCAAAGGATTATATAAAATAGAGTAAGTGTTACGACCATATTTGGTCCTCTTCCTGAACCAAATCTACCACACACTGTTGTGTTACCTCTAGAGAGGTCAGGGCTATCCTGAGCTGTTTTCCTGTAATAAAACAAAACAAACCTGATCTATAAGCAGAAAAAAAAAGTAAAAATGGAAGTAATGAGTCTATACACCCAGTCTAAGAATAAACTCACTATTTGACTCCAATGGAGTTTAAGGTATCAGTACTTAAATTCTCTTGCTGGAGTTACAACACAATTTTGAAATGTAGTTTTTGGGTTAACTTCCTCAACCTCAAAGAGGCCTTGCTTATAATTGTTATGCATCAGATGATAGAAGCTTGGTTTCCAGACCCCAACCCTGTAGTTATAACTACCTTATTAAATGCAATTATTTCTTTAAGGTGAAATAAAATGTCAGCTTGAAATTGTGCAGTTGCAACCTGTCTTGGGAAGAACTCATTCCCTAGTTCTCATGCAATGATGTTTATATTCTCACTTCCCAAGAGACATTGGTTATCTGCAGATAGATCATCCCTGACATGCCGACCAGTGCACGTGGGTCTTGCAGAGTAGATGCTCCTTTTGCCAAATCCAGTTTTCAAAGTTTTAACTTTTATCAGTAATGCTCCATTGTATTCAAGGATTGCCATTACGCATGGTAGGATTTTGTATTTATACTCGGAAGCCTCAGTGTTACACAAATCACAGAGGCCGGGTCTATATTATTACCACTGGTCTACTACTAAATGGTCTACTAAATGCCCATTTATTGAATGTTGACCATGTGGTAGACACTGCGTGAGGCTTTGTATTTATTATAATCCTTTCCATAATAGTGCAAGTTAGGTGTCATTATATCCATTACATTTATGAAAAAAGTGAGGCCAGAAGAAGTAATATAACTTACCCAGGTTCCCACATCTGACTTGTAATGGACTTGGGATTCGAAGCTATTCTTTTGGGATTAAAAACTATTAATTTTTCATTATTTTCCTAGACTCACTAGGAAAATAATATCTATGCAAAGCATATAATTTGGAGATGCATTAACCTGACCATTTCCCATATAATAGTTTAATGCAGAAAACGATTCTGCTTTCCTTTAAAAAATGCTATGAGTGATCCCTTTGACTGTAGAACCAAATATGGTAGTGGTAATACTTAAAATCACAAGCTGTCCATGGGAGTAGTAAAGAGTGCCTGGGTTTGAATCCCATCTCAGCCTCGTACTAGACATTTGACCCCAGGTAAGTGACTCAGTCCAGTCCCACAGAGAGCTCTGCAGACTGAATTACTCCTTCAGCTTATCTTGCCTTACAGTGAGGGAGCCGGGCTTTCATGCTGTCTAACCAGTCAGTCCTTGGGTAAGACCAGGGAATGGAGGAGAGAAGAGAGGACACAGAAGTCCAGGCACTTTCGGTGACCTGCACATGCGACAAAGTGGTGCTGCCTATGTTAGCCACTAAAGTGCCAAGAGCCTGGGGAGGTGGGGTGCACATAACCAGCACACCAGGCCCGAGGGCTCTGGCGAGAGCCCAGGCAGGGTCCTGTGCCATGTGGGGGTCACCCCTCCTTAGCTTGTGCACTGTCGGCCTGTCCTGTGCTCTAGGGATGGCTGACTGGCAGGAGTGCTCAGGGCAGACCCTCGCTGCTCTTCCAGGGCCCCAGGGTTGTGAATCCTATCATTCTTGAGGTACCTGGGGTGCTTTTCTCTCCATCTCCTCTTTCTGCCTCAATTAGCTGACCCTGCTCTTGGCCCCTCGTGCCAAGACAGGGAGCGTATGCGGAGGAGAGAGGCTGCGTCTCTGCCTTTTGCAGAGCTCACCGTCTGGCGAAGGAGGCAGCCATGAGCATGCGTTAGCTAAAACAACCCCTAAAGACGGGACACGGGCTACAAGGAGGTAAAAACTTGGTGCTGTGGGAACATGCGGGAAGGACTGGAGAATTCAAATGGGGGCTTTGGGGGAAAGCGTCAAGGCAGAGGCGGCGTTTCAGAAAAGCCTGGAAGGTTAAGTGTCTGTGAGATCCTGAGATGGGAAAGACGAGGGCATTACAGGAATGAGGGGACAGCATGAGCAAATCCCGTGAGAATGAAATGGAGCATGCAGTTTGCCCGGGGCGATGAGTACATTGGCTACCCCGGTACCTTAATGGGACGTGGGTCAGGAGTAGCAGGGCCCTGGTCCTGTGGGAGCTGTCACAGGGGACATTATGTTGAAGGTGTTCTTTAAATGACTGTGACAGGCTGTTCCTGTGGAAGCCTCTATTGAGGCCCAATGACAATGGAAATAACATTCCAAACTGAAGTGCAAGACCAGGATTTGCAAAATAGCGACTGAAAACTTAAAACCTTGAACCCTTCATCCCTGTGGAGGGTATAAAAGGGTTGAGGAGAAGAATGTCTTTGAGGAGGTTTTATGCAGAGCATTTTGGGGGAGAACGGGTTCCAACCAAAGGAATTCCGCAAAGGAGTTAATCCCCATTCCCTTCAAATAGAGCAAAAGGGGCCGCCAGGGCACCGGTGGGAGTTGTGCGTCCCATTGAGCTCAGGGGATATAGTGACCTCATGTCTGACATCACCTGCACTGTGCAGATGGAGAGGGACTGTTGGGTTGCCTTGCACTGAGGAGTGGAGGAGAGATTGCTGTGCACAGACTGACCAGCACTTTCAGGGTGTCGGGGCACATAACGGGGGTTACAGCAAGAGCCGATGTGGGGCCACCCTAGGTCCTATCTGAGAGGGCTTCCTGGAGGGTCACTCAGACCCCCACAGGCAGAAACTGGAGGTACAGCTACATTCCATTCCTTAGGGCTATTCCAGCAGCCATAGATGTGCATTCCGCTGGTGGCAGATCCATAGTTTTGGAGCAGCTCTAAAAAATTCAAAAAAGTGCCCACGAGAGATCCATCTTTGACGTCTGACAGGTCCTGAGAGTGGCAGTGGAAAGTACCACAGTCATATCAATCAAGTGAGGACATGCCTACCCTAATTCTTTCACTTCTTCCAGGACTTCTAATTCAGAGGGGTCAGAAAGCACATTTAGCAGGCCGAGGGAGGAGGAGTCAAAGAACTAGGTCGTGGGAGAGGAAAGTTGTCTTTAGCCCATTTCCTGACTTTAGGCTTCCTGCATGTAGTAGCCTCTTGCTTAGGGTGGGTTGAAAGGAGGGTGAAGAAGTCTTAACTTTACAGCAAGACTGACGTTTACATGGGATCGGACATTTTATAATGGATTGAGCACAATTCATATTTCTTAAAGGTTGTCAGAATAGTCATGAGATTGTCCAATTTTCACCCAAGGGTATCCACCAATTCAGTTCCACTGAATAAGTTGTTTTATGGCTATAACCCATGAGCTATGCTTGCGTCATGGAATGCTGACACACTACTGATTATTCTTAAAATTGTTTCTATGGGAAAAACTCATTCAGTTTTTAAAAGATGGACTACAGCACATCGACAGCCCCTTCACTGCCCATGGTAGGTGATACTGTGATGGTTATAAGCCAGCCAGCCAGCGAACTAATGATTTTGATATAAGAGCCAAATAAGTGACTTCCAGGCTCCGAGGGTTGCACCTAATCTAGCATGAAATGAGACACTGTCTTCAATGGACCTGCTTCAAGTGGTCTCGGTACCAGATATGTGCCATCTTGGCACCAGGGTCCGGGCCTTCATCTTCATCTCTGCAGGCTGAGCCATGGAGCCTCGGCTAAGCTCACCAGCTGCCACCATGCTTCTTAATGGGGCACTGACCCACTGGTCCCCAGTCAGAGGCAAGGGGGCCTTACTTGTTCCCGGTGGGGTTCTGCTAGGCTGTCAGGACTTGAATAAAAGGCAGCCCCGGTGTTAACACTCAGAGGGTCACTGCAGTGTGTGAGCTCGTCCAAGGACTGTGTCCTAAGCACTTGAAGAACCCGTGTGTCCTATTCAGTCCTGCGTAGGCGGTTTGCAGAGCCATGTTTTCTTTTAAACTGAGGTCAGCAAACTTTGGTCCAACGGCCAAATCCAACCCTCTGCCTGTTTTTCTGTAGCCTCTGAGCTAGTAAAACGTTATTACATTTTCTTTTTAAGTTTGTGGGGGGGGGGAATAAAAGGTACAGCATTTTGTGATGAAATTTATGTTTTAGATTCCATAAATAAAATTTTATTGGACCATAGCCATGCTTATTCGTTTATGGGTTGTCTGCAACTCCAGTGACGGTTGAATACTTTCAACAGAGACCTGACGGCAAAGCCTAAACTATTTACTCTCAGGCCGTTTAGGGGAAAATGTTTGCCAATTCCTGATCTAAATGATTATACTACCTCCTATTTGTGGTTTTATCCAAGAAGGTTCTCATTTCCATACGTTGACGATTTCTGGTGTTTAGGTTGTGACAGTCATAGGGCTGCTGATTTGGAAAATGAACTCTTCCCCTACTAGGAGATTTCAGTATACAGCAGGTCTTCAAATAACATCAATTCTTTCAAGGTCATGTCATCCAGCGTCTTCGTTTTTGTTGTGGTGTTGATGAGAAAACAGTTGATTCCCAGCTGGGGCCATTGTCTCTGTGGAGTTTGCATGTTCTCCCCAAACCTGCGTGGGTTTTCTTGGGGCACTCTGGTTCCTCCCATAAGGCGAACTGGTGTGTCTAATTGTCCCAGTCTGAGTGAGCGTGGAGGTGTGGGTGTGAGCGCCCCCTGTGTTCAAAGAGTGTCCTGTGCAGGGTAGGGCCTGCCTTGCTACCTGAGCTACCTGGGTAGGCTTCGGCCACCTTCGATCCTGAACTGGAGTACGCAGGTGGGAAAATAATGATCTTACTTGTTTGCATTAATCTTTCTTAAACATATGTATAGCTGGCACTTACTTATTTCAGTGTTTAATATTAGAAGTGTTTTGGGTCCTTACTTAGAAGTTTGGTGATGTTTTTGTAACCAGAAATATGCCATAGAAAATTAACTCTTGTTTATATCAATTAGCCGATGGTAAAACTGGTTTCGTTATAAGTTGTTTTGCTTAAAGTCAGTTTCCAAAAACTGATCAATGATGTTACTGTAATTCGGTGGGCAAAGTACTCACCAGAAAGTGAGACACCTGGGCTTTAGGCTTGGCTCTGTCATTAGCTCAGAGACTCTAGGCAAGTCATTTAACCTTCCGGGGCTTTGAGGAGTGGACTGTTTCAGAACCCATGCTCTGAGGAGGTCCAGTCAGCCTTTGAGTCCTTTTGGGATCAAATAGATGAGGGCTCCGACTTTTAACCACAATACTCTCAAGAGTATGGACTTTACATATTGGCCGTTTGCATAAGATTTTAATGAGTAGAAAGGACTGACTTTTAAGCATTTTTTGAAAAGTCAGAGAGTCAGATCAATCCCAAGGTCCCTTACCATCCATGAGACCAAGAGGAAGGAAGAGCCTTTGGGATGCGACACTGCTCAGAAGCTTAAGCCGTAGACAGGAGGTGCTGACCTTCAAATTGTAAATCCAGCTTTTGGGCATATTAGCTAATAGTCCACCTGCTTCAGTTTTCCCATCTGGGTAGCAGAAGTAGCGCATAACTCGGTTCTCTAAAGCAGGGGTCCCAAACCCCTGGGCCAGGTCTGCAGCCTGTTAGGAACCAGGCTGCCAGCGAGGCTTGACTGAGCTCTGCCTCCCGTCTCCCCAGCAGGCGAGCTTGAGCCTCGCTCCCCCCACCCCCACCCTCTACACGCTAGTCCCTGGTGCCAAAAAGGCAGGGGAGCGCTGGTCTAAAACACATGGTGGCCAATTTATTCCAACTTTTGCCTTACCAAAAACTCACGGATGTGAGTTCTACAAGGAAAACTAAAAGATGAGGAGCATCTTATTTTTTTCATGTCAAATCTCTGGGATGACAGAGCTTTGATATGCAATTATATAAAATAATACAAATTCAGTGTTTTATGTCTTTAAGTGTAGCCCATTATGGTTTTGATTGGTGATGTTCATTAGAACGCCTAAAAACGGTGGAAATAATAAGGCACGTTTTTTCCTTACTCTACTATAGACATGACTGGATATTTTTAGATTCTGCATTATCTTTGAGTCGATAAACATTTTCAGTTATCTTAGGAAGGCAGGCTTAATTGAATTTGCAGTTCACATTCTCTGTTTTATGCCCATTTGCAAATGACCATTCATCTGCCCACTTGAAAAGATTAATGATGGAGGACTGGCAGATTACTTAAGATACAGTTGTTTATTTTTACTAAATTATGCTTAATAGCAGGTACGTTGGGAAGTGGTGCTGATAATTATTCTACACTCAAATTTTGGAAGTATGAGTGAGTGAAGAGAGGTAGAAGGGATGTTCACAGGAATGACAGAAGAGTCCATTAAATTTTATTTTAAATAGCCACACTCAGATTATTCAGTAAAATTTATTGACCATCCTGTACCAAGCACTGTGGTGGACATGACAATGAATTAATTAGAGACCTGCCCTCAAGAGCCCTACTGTCAGGAGAGGAGTTCAGAGACAAGCAGTGCATCCTCTCTGTCTAACTCAGACAAGACCACCCTTGTCTGGCCCCTTAACCATTTAGCTCCTTGAGGGTCCAGCTGGCAAGGAGGGCTCAGCTTGATGGAAACGTTGCGTAAAATGGATAATTCTCATCTTTCCCAATGTTTTTCCCAGTTTCCAGTTTTGATGGCTTTGACTTTTGTTTCAAATCATCCTCAGATAGGAGATTTGAGGAGGCTACGTGGGCTTACTATCTCATCCGTTCAGCAGGAGGCTTGGAGCAGCGTCTGCACTGGAACGTTTGGGAACAGAATTGTGGAGGCTGTGAATCCAAATCTTCCAACTGTGATGTTTTACCACCAGAGTTCCCAGGGAAAGCCTGGGGTCCCACCCTTTGTCTGCAGTTGACACTGAATTGTTGGCTTCTCCCCAACCACTCTGTCACTCCTGGCCAATTGCTTGATTTCCTTTCTCAGGTTCCTGGAGTGGGGTGAGGTGTAGCCCTTCCGCCATCTGCTCTCCGTCATAGCATTGCTGTGCTAATTCACTGAAAGATAGCTCTTAATTGACTTTCATTGGAAGCCTCCATGAATGTGTATGATCAAGATTGAGAGGGCGTGGTGGAATGAAGTATCCCAAGATTTACAGTCACCCTGGGGTGGCTGTGGGGATGGAGGGTGTATTTCAAAGCCTGGTTCAATCTCCTGAGTTGGGAACTTTGAAAGGAACTTGGACTTCGGAGAGTTTCAATTTGCTAGCTCTTGGCCAGGCACAACTTTCCATTCCTAAGGAAGATGTCTATAAAAGGGCCATTTGGACTTCAAAGAGATGATGTTCTGATGCATTAAGTATACATATGAATCAGAAACATGTGGATTAGATTTCCCGTTCAAACACATGGCCTTGAAAATTTCAGGGGAAAGTGCTTGGCAAAATGTGCCTGGGATTTGGATAAAGACCATTTCCATGTTTGAGAAGTTTTATCTTCCACATGCCCCCTATAATGTGAAGGACAGAGCCCTAATGTATAGTCAGGGGGTGGCAGGGCAAAACTGGCCTTCTGACCAAGACATGCTGAGCTTAGGAAAGGGGAGGAGGCTGGGGACCTACCTCACAAGGGTCACTGCAGTTTACAAAACCCCAAATCCAACCAAATAATTTTTTTCCTGGAATAAGGGCATGGGAAAGCAAGACACCAATTACACTGGCGACAAGTGCTATGGGACAGTTGGTTCTGTTTTAATGACTAGTGTCCTGCCCTCTCAGTACAAGGCCGCCATCAGTACTGGTGTGGTCTTTGCTAGGCAGCCCTTAAAGAACTCAAGAGGAAAGACAGCCCTTCTGAGTTTGCTGCCAAGGCACGGGCCTGCATAAGCCTTGGTTCATCAGCAGTTCACTGGCTGTAGCATGTGTAGGATGACTTCCCAAATCCTAGGCTCCCCTGGAAGCGACCACCTGTGTGAAAGAGGAGCTAGAGAACTGCACTAATGTCCAGTGTGAATGGTTGGTGACCTTCCATTCAAATAGAACCAGGTTCTCCGTCAATCCTAGAGAAGGATATAGAGCCCAAACTATTGTTTGCTTGAAGGTTAGTTACAACATTCTTTCATTTTGGTCTGTAATAATGTATTTTCTCCCTAAGTATAAATAATTCTTGCTAATTATAGAAAATTTGAAAAAACACGACTCTACAGAAGAAAATAAAAATCACCATGATCCAATAACTCAGTCACTGTCAATGTGGGCGTTTTTCCATGTCACTAAGTATTTTTCAAAACCATTACTTTTAACAGTCTTCTTAAATTTCACAGTACAGATGTTTCAGAATGTGTTTGACCAGTCTCCCATTGTTGATATTTAGTTTGTTTCCAGTTTTTTTATGTTAATGCAGAGATAAACATTCCTGTATGGAGATCTGTGTTCCTAGCTCTGATTATTTCCTTAAGGTAGATTCTTAGGGAGATATTGTTGATTTAAAGTGTGTGAACATTTTTATACATTTTGATACATTATGCCAAGTAGGTTTCCAGGAAGGTTGCATTAATTTATTCTCCCACCTGCAGTGCATTTGAGAGTCTCATCCATTCTTTGACGTCCTTACAGTGTTCAATGGGGATATTTATGACCTCTTTGCTGTGCTGGGTCCCTCGGTAAGAATGGCAGTGACCACGGGTGCTAACCCCTGTGCGTGGGGGATGTGAGAGCCCGCAGAGCAATTAGGAGGAGCTTATTGGCTTTAGGGTACATTGGATCCAATTTTCTTCTGCCCCAGCCCATCGGGGCTCCAACTAACCCTCTTTTGTTTGAGTTTTTCCAAACTGGCTCTAGGTTGGGTGCGTGGGGTGGGCGTCTTCTTCCAAGCCTGTTGTTGAGTTTGTCTCCCAAAGACACAGGGAGTATACCCATGGCTTCCCAACCCAACATGGCTAAATGGGAGCTAGGATTGGGGACAATTAGGCAGTTTATGGCTCAAAGCCAGGATGTTCTCTGCATTGTCCAGGAAGGATTAACCATCCTTTGACTTTTGGTTCAGAGATGCCTGAACCGTATTGTCTTATCAATCTTCCCTGGATGCAAAAGCCAGTGGGTCTTTGCATCGGGGGATGGTGTTCCATGTAGGAAGGGGAATCCTGTCTCTGAAATCGAGTGCGGGATGCTTTCCAGGATCCCGGATCCCAGCCAACCACCTCTTTCCTATACTCTTGCGGCCCCCGTGTCATCTCCCTCACTCCCCCATGGCTACTGTGTTTTAAGGATGCAAATTTGCACTAATATTAGATCAGGTAACACATACTCTGGGAAAATAAATTTTCTGTTAAGCCATCAATTAACAAATTCCAAAGTCAAGTACATAGATTTTGCAGTTATTATGTTGAAAAAGATCCACTCTTCATTAATCACATTCTCGTAGTTGACTCTGTGGAAACATTATGAAAGCAACACTTTAAAAACATTTTAAAAACTAAAAACAAAACAAAAGAAAAAAGAAACCCTAAGAAATTTCCATTTACTTTAGGCCACATAGTGTTTTGACAGGCATAATTAATGATATAATTTCCTGAGTGTCCATAAGTCTCGTTTTTTTTTTTTTTAAACATACAACCCACACATATAACAAAAAACCAAGCAGGTAATTAAAGTGCTTCCCATTTTTAATGAGTGAGCCCTTTGGAAACCTGTCAGCAGCATCCGGGCCCTGCCTCCCACCCCTTATTAACTGACATGTCAAAGAAGAAAGCCATGTCGTTCTTACGTTCCCATGGCGCAGAAACTAATTTCGGGTATTTAGGGCCAGGGAGATTTATAGATCAGCATCCAGAACTTCTCTTGGGTTCCCAAGAGAGTAGTAACATTCCAGGAGTTGGATGAATTTAGTATCTGCCCTGTTTAAAATATGGGCTTCTGTCAAACCCATGGGTATCCCTGAGTCACCCTCTATTATGGCCCAGCTGTGCCTTCAAAGAAGCCTTGGAAAATGTCAGGTCGCTGTGGCGGGTCTCCCCTCCCTGGCTGGGTGACCCTGGGGAAGGGAGAGCTGAGCTGAGTCCTGCAGGAGGTTTCTGAGGTTCTCGGGAGAGCCTCCCTCTCCCGAGGGTGCTGACGGTGCCCCGTGCAGCTGAGCATTTCGTGGAGAGGGAGAGAGAGGATGCGTGGGCATCAGTGCCGTGGACCAAACGGCAGGTCTTTCTTTAGATTGGCCTTCTCAGGAAGCCTCAGGAGGGAGGAGACTGGTGTTTTCAGAGGACAGATGAAAAAAAATCATGCAAAATTACACACAGGATACATTTGTTTAGATTTTTGGTGTTAAAAAGAAAAAAGATTTGCTGTTGATTTGTTGGCCAAGGAGAAATAAAGACATAATTGTTATTTGACTGGATGATCTACCTTTTGATAGCCACAAAAGAAAGCTTTTAAAACCTTCAATCTATCTGTCACATTTCCCTTTTTATTCTAACAGAGGGGGAAACAAAATGCTCTTCCTAAGACTCGTAAGCTGTACAACTGGTTCAAGGGACACCTCATAGAATAGGTGGGTTTGCCATCTGAGAGGCTTGGATCTCAACCCTTCCAAGCTGTGTAACCTTGGGTGAAATTTTAACCTCTCTGGGCCTGACTCCCTAAACTCAAAGTGAGGATAATCACACCAATTTGATAAAGTTGGCTTGAGGACTCAATGAGACAATGCTAGTTAAGTTTTGAGTAGTGTCTGTCATATAGTGAGCCCTCAGTGACTGCGAGCCTTAGGGTGATTATCAGGAAAGCAGCGGGAGAAATGGAAACAGATGACTGAATGGATGGAATGTGCGAGGCTAAAAGCAAGGGTGTGCTATGAGGAAATTCAGTGAAACCTGGTCACCTGTTAGCTAGTAAGCTCCATGAGGCTGGGGATTGTATCTTGCCTTACTCACCATCATATTTCCAGTGTTCGCCGCATAGTGGTACACAGGGTGTGACTATTTGGCGAATGAATGAAGGAGTGAATAAATGAATACTAAGTCTCAGTTCAAGTTTCCCATCCTCCGTGGAGATTTCTATAATCCATTCTGATTTCTCTTTCCTCTTCATTTCTCCGCCTGACCTGCTTTTTGGAAACTTTATCACATTCTCCCTCATCCTGTTATTTAATGGTTGTGTGTGTGCACACACATGTGCGCATGTGCGACTCTGGGAGGCAAGCGTTACTGCCTTATACTTCTCCTGAGTCTTCCCTTGGCCTCCCTCACCGATCCCGACACCTCCAACAAACTCCATCCTTAGGCCCATGTTAGCGACTAAGTACACACACGTGGAATTCAGTTGAAATACTGTAGTGCCTTAGTGGGAGGGAATAAGCAAATGGAATTTTAGATTTGTGGAAATTCACACTGTCCACAAGACAGGCTGAATTTTATATGCTCCCCTAGTCATTTCTGGAGTCTTGGGGCTTGGCATGTGTCCACTTGCCTTCGTTAGCAGAATATCTCCACCCCTCTAAGCAGAGTCGTCATGTGGTTAAAAGTTCCTTTATTGCCTTCCTGTGAACTGCATATTCTCAGGAAGTCCCCACTTCAACCTTGGTTGACATCAACTTACAGATCTTTGCCAACAGAGAAAGTCCTGCTGCTTTGCCATCACCGACTCCTTGACTAGGCAAGCTGGGGATAAACTCCTGGGTTTCTCCAGGACGAGGGTTTCCAAGTAGAACAGGTATGAGGGAATATGACTCCTGTCTGGTCATATTTCACAGCCACCACAAGTGGCTGCTGAGAGAGTTTGTTTAAGGCCGCACCTGGGGCTAGTTGGGTATCTGCCAAGAGCAGGAGCATGATCTATGTGCGTGGTGTGCATGGATGTCTGTTTTCGTACGTATAATGTTCATAGAGATTGGGGATTCAGGGGAAGGGTGTGAAGACTCTTTCCTCTGCATGGGTTTGCACGTCAATTCTCCCTTCTGCCTACTTGGCTTCCAACAGGGTCCTTATGACAAGTCCTCAGAAAAAGCCAGTACTTGACAATGGTGCCTTTAAGGAGGAAAATGGTGCAGGCCATTCACGGGGTCCAGGTTGGCAGGGGCAGTAAGACTTGTTGACACACAGTTTTCACAAATAGCCATACATGTTCCCACATTTTCTCTGGGAACCTCACGTTCTGTTTGGACCTCCTCCCTCACTCATCGGCCTGCCTCAGTCCGGGTAGCTGCATTAAGGGAATGGCTTGTGGAAGATTTCCAGCAGCACCCTCCCCTTTCTTAGTTAAGGAAGATTCTATTGAGAAGATAGGATTTCAGAAACTATGTGACTAAAGGAAGGGCAGTCTCTGTGACTCAAACTGTCTCTCTAAGTTTATTTTTCAGTTCTTCAGTATAAGCTTTGAGTCCATCTTAAGTTGTCATAGATTATAGTAACAAAGACATCCTGTATTGACTGTAGGTAAGAGTTTGTGCTTTCCTGAGAACTGAAGGCTGTAGCAGAAAGGAAGGAGCCTGTGTGTGTGTGTGTGTGTGTGTGTGTGTGCGTGTGCGCACGAACATGCATGCATCTTAGATCCTGAGAAGGAGACAGTGACCGCTGAGCACTTACTCTGGGCTGGGCTCTGCAAGCGTCATCTCACCCACTTCTCAAATTCTCCCCATAGCTGTGAGGTAGGCATTACCATGACTCTCATTTTGCAGATAAGGAACTTGATGTTTAAAGGGGAAATAACTTGTTCAAGGTCACACAGCTAGTAATTGGCAAAGTCAGGATTCAAACTCTTGTTTTTTTCACTTTAGAGCCTGAGTTCTTCCCAATATTAAATCGTGTTAAGGGCCCTGATAGATTAGAACACGCACACGTGCGCGCGCGCGCGCACACACACACACACACACACAACACTGCCATCACCACTACCAACTCTGAGGACTCAGTACCTTTCTCTCAGTTGTGCAGATATTCAATGAGCAAAAGCTTCTAGTCCTGAAAACTGGGAGGACATTTGGGGCCTAATGGTTCAGGTCTTCTCTGTGGAATGGGCTCATGCATTCCACTGCAGCTGGGCCAGCATGCCAGTTCTCAGCTGGTTGGCATGATTTACGAAGAGGTGTGAGAGCTCAAGAGCCATGCAGTTTTCAGGGGCCGCTCCCCTGCTCATCTGCAGGGACCAGTCTCATGTCAGATCCCTGGACCCGACAGTGGGGACAGCCGGGAGCTCGGGCTCCCTGCACATCTCCGGGTTTGCGCACCTCCCTCTCCCTGAAACTGCCCTCATTCTTTGCTGATAGCGTGGCTGTTTACTATTGAACACCCTGTTGGCTGGATGCCTCCTGTGTGTTTTGGAAAGACATGTCTCATCTGTTGTGGAGGGAGGGCTATTTGCCCAGCACTGTTTGTGCTCTTTCTCATCGTCTCTTTCACTTTCCCTCGCATCAGCTACAGAACCTCTTGATCTGCTTTGATGAGTGGGCCTGTAGCCCTTGGACCATTGACCATAACTACCTCAGGCTCTAATTATCTTAGAAGTGGACCTGGGATTTGGTTCTAGATGCCCAGCCCAGGAGCAGAAGGCTAGCTTAAATATCTCGAAGAATAGCTCATGAAGTGATTAAGGAAACTGAGATCAATATCCTAAGCTCAACTCTCACTGAAAGTCAGACCACCAGTGTAATCAGTTTTAGTAGGCATTATTATCCTGCACCATCAAGGAGAATCAACAAGCCATGTTATCTTCACGTGGGCTGCATACATGATGCATAATAGGGGTTTAAGTGAGTGGAATCTCAAAGACAGGAGGAATTTCATGAATAGCTCATTAGTCACAGATGACAATAAAATGTCGACTAGCTTAATGGAGTCAGTCACCTGCTGCTTCCAGGAAAGTGGTTACGGTAATTCAATTTGTCAGCTCCTGGAAGACGCTAGGGACTGAGGCTCATCGCTAGAACTTCTAAGGACCTATATTGAGTCCTGATGTGTTTAGTTTCTCACTTCCTTTCAGCAGCACGTACAACAGGATCCATCGGCCCCAAAGGCAGGTGGCGTTATGAGGAGATTGCTCTGAACTGGCAACCTCAGTGCTGAAGAAAATTGGCTAAGCAGGGACCGGATGCGGTCTGCCTTGGCACTCTCCTGTGGCCTTCCAGCATTATACTTGTGGCAAGAAAACGTTTGAGGTGTCTCTGTGTGACTGGAGATGCCAGGGATTGACATCTGACCCCAACGTTTACTTTTTCATGTAGAATTAAAGAGTCATCTTTAATTCAAATTGAGAGACATGCTTCAAATGGAGAGACATTTTTTGTGTGTGTACCTAAATTTCTCATTAAGTCTTCCTTGATCGTGGAAGATGAAGTAGTAAATTCCCCCCGAACCTACCCATTCTCAATAAAAAATAACTCCCCTGGCTCTTCAGGCATGCGAGGTCTGTCCAGAAAAAGTCCAGCCATTATTAATATAATGAACAGTTTGCATGACATGGATATAACCTGGCAGCCAAGGTGAGTGGACTGGAACGCACATACATGAACAACGACAACTTCACTCTACTAGTCAGGGGGGCGGTAGAAGCCGCTGAGTGGGCACGTGTACTGTGTGGCCATCGCATTCAAAATGACCGAGCAAGCAGAGCAACGAATCTGCACCAGATTTTGTGCTAAGCTTGAACATTCCTCCATGGTAACTATTCAGGTGATTCAGACGCCGCAGCTGTGGGCAGCTGGTGATTGGCAGCTTCATCATGACAACACACCCGCTCATGCATCGCGTCTCGTGCAGTTTTTTGGCGAAACATCAAATTACCCAGGTGGCTCAGCCCCCCTATGGTGTATGTTTGGTGCTCTGCAACTTCTGGCTTTCCCCAAAACTAAAATCACCTTTGAAAGGGAAGGGATTTCAGACTGTCAGTGAGATTCAGGAAAATATGATGGGGCAGCTGATGGCAATTGGGAGAACTCGGTGAGGCCCCAAGGTGCCTACTTTGAACGGGACTGGGGCGTCATTGTCCTGTGTGCAGTGTTTCTTGTATCTTGTATCTTTTTCAACAACCGTCTCTATTTTTCATACTACATGACTGGGTACCTTCTGGACAGACCTCGCATGTCATCCGATAATAGTCAATGTTTACTTAGAAGTTTGCTTCTGCAGCATATTAAATTTTTATAAATATTCTTCAGAGACATTTAAAAGATACAGAAATATTGTATAAAAGTCAGGTGATATTACTCGATTTGGAACATGGACATAAGAACTGGGGTAAAAATTCTATTCCGCCTTTTAGGGGAAAGTGCTAATGACAGTGAAGTCGTGGCCCGACCTTCCCACCGACAGAGCAAATGTTCAGGGGAGTCAGGTTACTTTTGGGAGCGGGCACATCATTGGAGAGCACCTGCCTTTTGTGAGTGACCTACTTCGCATTCTTGAGGCGACGCAGCTCCAAGCAGGGGCCCAAAAACTGTCGCTCTGAGTGCGTAGAGCAAGCAAGGTTATTTAAGAGCTTTCCCGGCCCCGCGGCGCTATCGAGTATCAGTAGCCGGGCCCAGGCTGGGAGTGAGGGCGGCGTTCGGTTACAGGAGGGTAGCCGGGCACTTTCCGCGTCTGGCCTGCCATGCAAGCAAGCTGCTTGGCTAAACAACATCTGAATTTTATAGGCCTTGAACGTGTGGCATTCCACACGTGCTGGGCATTTGAATAGACTGGTCATTTTGAATAAGCAGTATTTCTTGTTCAGTTCACTAGAATTTCCCTGTCATATGTTTTAGATTTTCAAAGCAGTGAACCAGGGGGCCTGGAGCTTCTAGTATTTGGGAACCAAATCTGAACAGTGCCACAGACCAAGATGTTAGAAAATTAAATAATCTTCATAACACTGGTAACACTTATCACTTTAGAAGGCAAAAGTCTTACTGGGGGACTTGTTTGCAAAGTTAATTGGATCCAGTTGCTTCCCTTCTGCGCCTGGCTTTGACACAGTGTTGATAGTGATTTCATTTCTTACCTTTCTGCCATAAGATTTTAAATCTTGTTTTAGAAAAATCTGTTTTGCTCTTCTCCTATCCCTCCCGTCATGCCTCCCATTCCCAAGTTTAAAAAACAAATAAACACACACAGACCAATGCATTCTAGATTAGCATAATAGAAATCCTGTAGGTGTGACTTTATCTGGCCTGAGTCAAATTTAAAGGTACATCCAAAAATCTGGAGACCAGGTCAATGGGAAAGTGGAGAACTTAGAATTTTCCCACAGTAAATGAAATAAACAGCTAGCTGAAACAACTCCCGAAAGTCCTGTGGTGTTAGCTCACGCACATGATTCTGCAAGCCTTTGTCTTCTACAAAGCACATCCTGACCGCCCGGCACCCTCCCCCACCTCGCCTTTCCCTACACAACCTAATTTGCACAGTTACTCCAGTCCCCTTCTCTGGATTCAATTAGCACTTCCCTAGTCTGCACGGTTTAGAATTTACGCCGTCCCTGCGTTGTTTTACATACACTGTCTTTCTCCTTTGTTGGAATTATAAGCTCTTCTCTGGGGCTAGTTGTCAGGAGTGCGGAAAGCGCTGTGTCTTCCTTCTGGTCTCCTAAACCCCACAGGCTCAAGCACACCGTTGGGCATGTAATCTTGCAGAGTCAGCATTTATTAATTAACTTAACTTTTATATTACGTGGTGAAAAGGGACCAGGACCAAAAGAAGGAAGAATGCTGGTCCTCATGCCTCAGTATTTTCATCAACAGGATGAGGGTGATGGATTAGATGCGGTGGTTTGCAAACTTTTTTTTTTGAACAGTGTAATTTCTCTTTCCTCCATTTTGAAATATTTTTTATAAAGGGCCAGTGCCAGTTGGCCAGAGTTCATTAAAAGTTCTATTTTATAAATTTACATTTCTCATTCCTCCTTGTTCTAAGGCAGTGGTGTGTGCAGTGAGGCTTGCTTTATGAACACACACGGACATCAGGGGCAGTTGTGGCCAGGGCGCCAGCTCCTTGCTGGTCGTGGTGTTTGGTTGGGTGATACGACATTGAGAAAACCCTGGTTCACAGAGGTGGTTTTCAAATAGGAGCAGTTTTTCTCTTTTAAACAGAACACCTTGTCATTTGAGCCAACCCACCTATTAAGCCTAACCAAGGAGATTCAAAGAAGTCCTGGAAAGACATTTTTGATTCACATTTTAGTCACTAATAACCTCTAACACTTGACCATATTATTTTAAAAATCTGATGAACCCACGTTTTATGAATGTGAACTGTAAGATGTTGTTAATACATCTCATTGTATTTATCTACTTCTTTAAGCATATCTACAATAAGATATGTTTAAAACATGCAAATTAATGAAGGTTCGTTTTATTAAACTAGAAATACAAGCGGGAAAAAAATTAGAAACTCATGGAATGGTTCAATTAAGATTTGTGCATTTTGCCCGTGGCTGGGTGGCTTTGTTGGTTAGAGTGTTGTCTTGTACACCAAAAGGTTGCAGGTTGGATCCCCGGTCAGGGCACATACCTAGGTCGTGGGTTCAGTCCCCAGTTGGGGCATTTATGGGTGCAACCAGGCCATGTTTCTCTCTCACATCAGTATTCCTCTCTTTCTCTTGCTCCCTCCCTCTTTCTCTAAAATCAACAAAGATATCCTCAGTTGAGGATTAAAAAAAAGATTTGTATATTTTGTTCAATGTGAAGGTTAACCTGAAAAAAGAAACAGTATACTGGTACTGAACTCTGGTTTGAACCATGCACACAGACATGTTTAGGAGTGAAGCGTTCTGATGTCTGCGGCTTACTTTGAAATATATCAAAGAAATTAAGTGGCTAGAGTTGGGTAGCTGTAGAGATATATGGTAAAGCAAATATAACAAAATGTTACTTATTCACTGTACAGTTCGTTCAACTTTTCCGTATGTTTTGACAATTCTCATAATGAAATATTGGGGCAAATCTTTACCTGAAATGGAAGAGTGGATATCAAACATACATTATGTTATTTTAATTCAAATTCAACATTGAAACTTTCCTGTAAACAGAATTCCTCAAAACCTGGATGACTTTCAGCCACTCTTGAGTGACAGCCATCCAGTGGTGGCAAGTATGAGCGGGGTCACATCACTGATACGATATTAGCCCGGCGGAGTGTTGTAAGTCACGTTTTGTGGTGCCTTGCTCTTTTTTGGGGAACCAGCACTAAAATCAGTACCTGTGAGCAGGCCAATAATTCTGTCCCCTCCCAGCTTCCTGTTCTGGTCCAGCCTGGGAAACCGCACTCCACAGCGGGCAGAGCTCTCCCATACTCGCCCCCGCCCCGTGACCCCGGTCCCCTCCTCTTTATTTCCTGGGGAATGGCAGACCTCGTCTTCATCATCATGCGGGAGTAGGAGGTGCTGTGCATTGCTGGCGACGGACAATGCTGCGCGAAATTGCCTTTTGTGGAGGAGACTTGTCACTGTTTTCCTTCTTAGGTGCCCAGGAGAGTAGAGGTTGAAGGGCAGCTCTCCTGAGTCCCACTTTCAACCACAAGAACGGGTTGAGGATTAGGCCAAGGACCTTCGTGATGATGCACTTTACCCCTTGGCTTCTGACTGAATCCTTCAGGTGCGGAGAAGGAAAACCAGAACTTGTGTGCAGTTGTGCCATTCTCGAGCTGGCATCCCTCTGCCTGCTTTCTTCTCCCTTCAACCTGTTTGATGTACCACATCCAGTTTCATCATCCTAGAATATCACACTTACTTTTTCTTTTCCTTAAAACTATTCCGTTTCACCCTGGCTGGTGTGGCTCAGTGGATTGAGTGCTGACCTGCAAACCAAAGGGTCACCGGTTTGATTCCCAGCCAGGGCACATACCTGGGCTGTGGGCCAGGTCCCCAGTAGGGGACGCGAGGGAGGCAACCACACAGTGATGTTTCCCTCCCTCTCTTTCTCCCTCCCTTCCCCGCTAAGAAAATAAATAAATAAAATCTTTTTTAAAAAACCTATACTCTTTGAAATTCTTTAGTGGTTTCTTGTTACCTTGGGATAAAGTATAATCTTTTTAACCTCTTTCCCAAGAACTGCTCATGGAGGACCCTGGCTATAATCTGTCTTCTTAGATTTAATAGCCTCAATTCTTTAGAAACTCTGCCTGCGTCAGCTTGATTGATTCCCACTGCCTCGCTCCAATCCCTGCACTTCCTAAAGGCATGTAAGAATTCTAAATGAGAGGTTTGCATGTGGTGTTCCCTTCCTCCATTCAGCTGAGGTAGTCCTCTGCGTTTCTGAGTCAGTTATGGATACAGGATCAGGATGCTTTGGGCTGCAGGTAACAGAAAACCAGGAGCCAGGTTATCCCAAACCAGCGGTTTTAAGCTTTAGCATGCAAGGATGTCTTCTCTGTGCCTTGTTAAGCCACACAGCATTGGGCCATGCACTCCTATTTCCAGATTCAGTAGATTAAGGTGGACCTGAAAGGTGCATTTAAAACAAGTTCCAGGTGATGCTGCTGCCGCCGATAGGGCCTGGGCAGGACATACTTCTAAGAACTACTGGCTTAAATAGGAAATTTGTTGTCAGACGCAACAAGAAATCTAGAGCAGTGATTCTCAAACTTAGCTGCACAATATGGCCAACTGGGAATTTTAAAAAATCCGGATGATCATACATCCCCGACAGTTAACAGTTAAATCGGGTCCTCTAGGACTGAGACCCAGGCATGGGTATTTTTAAGAATACAACAGGAATTTACCACGTGAACCAAGGCTCAGAGTCACTGGTTTCAAGGTAGGGAGGGTGCCGTTTGGGTCACTTCGTCACTCCAACAGTGCCATCGTGGACCGTGTTTCTTTTCCACCTTTGTCTTCTGCCTTCCTTTTGGTACCGGTCTTTGTTGACTTTTCCCTTTGCTGTTGCAGTTGCTTGGACCTTTTCAAACCTCACCTTTTCTCAGAACACCAGCCAGAGCTCAGGAAAAGAGATGTAAGTGCCTACCTTTGTATTATCTTTTTAAACTGAAAGAAAATTTTTCTAGAAGCTTCCCAGAAGATGCCTTTTTCTGTCTTTTCCTCGCACTAAATCACATGACCAGTTCTAAACTGATTGCTATGGTGGAACAAAATAATTGTGTTGACTTAGATTGGTGGTTCTCAACCCTGGCAATACATCAGAATCACCTGGGGAACTTCTAACGCTATCAGATTCTAGGACCCATGTTTGACCAGCTCAGAGTTTGGTGCGGTGCCCTGTCATTGGAATGTTTAAACCACTCCACAGCCACTGCCTCCCTGCTCATACCCATCCCAAATCCTCCTAGATCAAGGGCTGAATTACAGCATGACAAGTCAATTTGAATGTGCAGGCAGAATTTAGAACAGTTGGTTTTGACCAATCAAAGTTTACCTCTAGGGCCATGAGGAAGCTCACCCTTTAGGAAAACACATAGCCACCTGATAATTGAACAAAGGTCAGCTTCTCTTAGCAGGGAGAAAAGGATAATGGCTATTGGATAGACAGCTGTCACTCATGGGACATCCATATGCTGCCATACTACCTGTGGCATAATGCTCTGCTCTACTCCTAACCTTAACAAGTGCTTATCTTGCACAGAGAGTAGGTGTTCAGCACATTTTTGTTGACCATTCATTGCTTCGTTAGTCTGCTGGGACATGTGTTAATGGGGCGTAGTTCCTTTGCCTGGACACTTAAGCCTGCTAGGAAGACTGCGTCACGCCCCCCAGCCACCAATGCCAGAGAGAAGACATTGAAAAGGTCCTGCCCTGTTCCTTGGTGGGTGGGTCTTCCTCTTGATCCTGCTGTGGTTTCATGTGACAGGGAAATTCCACACTCCTTGCACAAATGCTTGGCCTGACCTAGGCCATACCGGGAGCTGCCGCAGTGGTCAGTGTGTACCTGCTTTTGTCCCCAGCATGATGAGACCCAGACGTCGTCCCTCCAAGACCCCTCAGGCAAGTCAGCACCGGGCCTTTTCATATGAGGAGTACATTTGGATGCATACTTGAGAAGCTTTTACCTTCTACAGAGAACTGGACATTTCCCTGTCCTGGTTCGAGAATAAGCATTTGAAGATTGATAGGGTGAAAAGACAGGCCATCAACTCTAAATTAAAGAAGTTGATGGGGGCGGGGGGCTGGTCGGACCTTGAGAAGCACAAACTCTCCTGGGCATGGCTCCTCGTTCACGAGTCCCACAGAGAGGCTCCCCTGGTGTACTGTCCTGTAGCTGGTTCATATCAGCCAGAGAGGGAGGAGGGCATCAGAGCAAGGTCTGTGGGACAATCATCAGGGTTTTTAAAAAGTGAAATTTACTGGGGTGCCACTGGTTAATAAAATCATGTATGTTTGAAGTATAGTTTTGTGATACATGGTCTGTATGTCGCATTGTGTGCCCACCACCAAAGTCAGTCTTCCGTCACTGTGTATTTGACCTCTTTACCCTTTACTACCCCCAACCCCCTTCCCTCTGTTAACCACCATACTGTTGTCTGTGTCTGTGAGTTTTTGTTTGTTTGTTTTCCTTATTTGTTTTGTTGCTTTCAGTTCTGTTGTTTCAAGATGGGAGGAGGGTGATTGCCAGTCATTCACTTCCCCGTAATAAAGTCTGAAATAAGGATTTTATATTTTGTTACACAAAACCCCATTCTCAGGGAATGTCACTTCTTCTCATTTCTTTCCCTTCCAAACTCATCATGAGTTGACCACCCCATGAATCACTTGGTTCTTGGTAACTGGACACCTGTACTGATGGGCCGCCTTGATACCCAGCCTGGAGGGCTGTCTCACATCTAACAAGTATATGACATTCACTGCATGACTTTGGGAAAATGATCATTCTTTTTCTGTCATTTTACTCTGAATTGAAAGTCTTGCATCACTACCATCTTGTAAATGGGAGATTTTGCAAATGTTTTATTTCAGGGACAATTTTCTAAGGGTTTAGGGCTATTAATATATTGCCATCTGATTGAAGCCTGAGCAAACTAAAACTCCCTCTCTGCTTCCGTGAGGTAGACGAACCCAAACTGATACACTTGGAGGCCACAGCTGGCAGCGGGCTGAATGGTGCTGATTTCTCCTTTGTTTTTGGTAACGGGCCTTGGGAGCTGCAAAGCCAACACTGCAGCTTTGCAGGGCTGGGGTAGGAGTGAACAAATGGTCGCACTGCCAGTTGGCATTTCCTATAAATCTTGCAAAGCCCCTTGCCACACTGTTTACAAATAGGCAGCGTTTGAATGCCAGAGCAAGGGTCAGATTTCTTTTCCGAAACTTCATTAAGCATGCCTTTCATCCTTCTTCCATGAAGAATAATTGTAAAAAGTGAAAACTCTGCCACATGCGGCTACAGAGGGAGCAGTACTCCCGAGCCCAAGACCAGTGGCTTTAATTGGCCAAGTTGACTGTCGTCCAGGCTCCCAAAGACAGGGCATATGCCAGCCCCCGATCCTCATCATTTCTTTCCTAAGAATTCCTATTAAAATATAAAATGAGTATAAATTTGCCTCAAATCTTAAAAAAACAAAACAAAACAAGAAAACCTCAGTTTTTCTTCTCCTACTGCCAATTGGTTGGCACCCACGTTGAGGGAAGTACAAAGTCCACAACTGGGAACTTTCTGGTTCCTGGCCACAGTGGCTTGGTGAATCGGGTGACAGGGAGGGGGGAGTTGTGCTGTTCTTCTTGGGAGGCCAGAAGGAGAGAGAGTGGCCCAGTTCCTCCTCCATTCCCTGCCAAAGAACCTCCCTGCCAGCCTGTCCAATTATGCAGGGTTTTGAGGGGAGGGGTGGCTTTAATAGAACCTTGACCCTGACTGTTGTCTGGCCCTGGTGAGTCTTCTAGCACAGGGAGGGGCAGTGAGGGGAGGCGAGCCTGCACCTGCTGAAGGGTGAAGCTGAAGTGTGGGGAGGTGCTCCCTGGTGCCGCAGGTGACGGATGGATGATTTATTCAACTTTCATCCTCGTCTCTTGCTCTGGAAAATAGGGATGACACCATCGAACGACTCAGGGTTTCCAACACAGATGACTACCCAGGAACTTGCCTATGGGAAACGTTGACTGTTCTAACTGTTCATGAGCGTGGCTTCCCAGCAATGGGTCCTCCCCAAGACGTCCACATTCGTAAAGGTTCCGCCAGGCCCGTCCAGGCCTTTCCGTCTAAATCCCAACAATGTCCTGACAAGACTTTTTGCAAGCTTGGCTAGTTAGCTCTTAGGGGCCTGCGAGCATGCCAACCGAAGGCTAGAGGTAAATCTGCAGCTTCGTTCCTCGTGCAGAAACCAACGTGTTAACCAGGAGAGAAATGGAAGAGATGTTAAACCTTTCAGGAGCTTGGCCTTCTGGGTATTTCTTCTCCTTTGGGTGGCAGGTGCCTTCCAACTCTGTCAGCCAAAAGAAACAGTTCAGCAGGATACCTGGTACATGTTATTTGCCTGTGGGTCAGATATGGTTATCACTTGGCTGACTGCAATATTTACCTTTCTTACTACAAACGTGCTGCAGTTTGTGTGATGCCATTAGAAAGAGCCTCCCAATCACTTGAGCATATTCTTCGGTGTTCTTTAGCTACTGTGATTATAACCAGTAGGTCTTCTATTTGCCATTTGCAGCTTGGAGCACAGTCTCTGTGGATACAGGTTGTCTTCCCCTTGTGCTCTTGAGATCCCTCCTGGTCTCTCCCTATTTGACCTATAGGGCAGGAGCCAACCTTACTGAGGAAATCAGCAGATAATTAATGCAGCCTTTTTTTAATGTTCGGCGTGGGATTAACATCCAGCACACAGAAGGCTGGAGCCAGTGCTTTCTCATGACTGTACTTGGCGTGAGTGATGTCTGTGTCACTCAGGCCCCTGCTGCATTTCTGGGTGTGTCCTGTCCTTCCACTGCCAGCTGTGTGGCCTTTGCTGCCACTGCCATTCCACCTCCCAGTTAGTTGGGGGAGCTAGATAAGAAAACATGTCATTTTGACACTTTCCTGTCTTGTGTTCCCTCAAATAACAGTGTGCTAGGTAGGTAGCAGTTACCAGAAGTCCGAGGTTGGGAGTAATACTGATGGAGGGAATGTCCAGAAACTCTTCAATTTCTCTTATTTTACCCAAACAATGCTTCCATTCTCCCACCCACCCCAAACCCTATAGATCAAGGGCTGAATTACAGGGTGGCCAGGCCCATCCCTCTGGGACTGTGTACAGGGCTGTCACTACCCTGGACACTCAATATGGGTCTGATCCAAGTGGTTCTCTTTTTGTGTCTCAATAATTTAGTCTCTCAGAGCAAGATCATGGAGCCATGAAACCATGGATTCTGGAACCATAGACCCTTGGGAACTTCGTGATTAATAAGCTTTGTGACCCTGTACCTCTAAGTAGAAGGTACGGAGTGTTCTGTAAGGTTTGTGCAGCGGATTTAAATTTCTATGGTATTCCACATACCACAATGTTGGAGTAGGTATCGTTTTGCAATTTTAGTAGTGGAGGGAACATTAGGAGTGAATTTTTTATCAAGCTTGAACGGGACCTCTCTGTGCAGGGAGAACCCTGAGAGTTGTCTGTATACATTTTACCGAAGAGGAAATGGACTCTGGGGGTTAAAGAGCATGTCCAAGGAGGACACTGCCAGTGGGGTTGGGGCCACTTCCATATGGCCTTGACTATGTTGTCCTTTTAACATCCTGCCTCCCTGTAAGGCAGTGCTCTGTGCAACACCTACCATGTGGCCGATTTAGTTTCCACTGAGAGAATTCCACTTTGTTTGAGTATCAGCAAAACTCATGGTATTATGAAGAGCCTAGAAATATGTCTTCAATAGTGATATTTCTAGAGGGTTCTGTGGGACTCTTTTTGTTCATTATCATGGTCTAAGTCTTGCTGTATTTGAGGGGGCTGGTTGTTTTATGCCTTCAGGGAGGTATAGAGTTTGCGACCCTTATTGGTCATAAAGTTAAAGTCTTGATATTCCATAATCATTTTCTTTTAGATACTGTGGCAGAAAATTCTCTCCCTCTTTCCCTCCCTCCTT